>PVJL010004122.1:0-138312 GCA_004026885.1 Lyroderma lyra
GTGACCCCCCTTCTTCCACCCTGACCTGCCCGGTCAGGCATTTGTGACCAGTCACTCTGTGAGGTTACTTTCTGTGGAACCCCTTTTTTGTTCACACTGCCTAGGGCTGAGGAAGCTGGGGGAGTTGCGGGATGGGTTGGAGGGGTGATTGTGGTGACAGATGCACAACTCTGTGGATATACTAAAAGCCATTGAATTGTACTTTAAATGTGTGAACTGTATGGTATTGGATATCTCAGTAGAGCTGTTCAAGAAAACACAAGTACCTGGCCCCTGGGGGAGGTAACCCAGTAAGCTAACAGATTAGGACTTCAAGCAGAAACTTCCTTAGTGCTTGGTAACCAGCCTTGACTCCCCGGCCTTTTTCTGGGTCTCAGCATGGGAAGACCCCAGCTCAGGTAGAAAACTGTCATTCCCACTCAGTTGTGTTTTGGTTCAATGAGACATTTCTGTAGCCTTACTGTGAACCAGGTGCCGAGCTAGGTACTTGCGTGACACAACAGGCCCTGGAGTTGGGTGGGCTTGGAGAAGGATCTTGTGGGTCCTTCTGAGCCTTATTTTTCTCATCAGTAAAATGAGGGTTGATCCCCATGATCCCCATGGAGTTGTGGTGAGAAGTAAACAAACTGGAAGGTACCTGGCATATAGTAGGCAGATCTGCCCCCAACATCTCCCAGTCCAGCCCTCAATCAACACTCGCTAACTAGGGCCCAATGAGCAGCCGGCGGGAAGAGGACACTGGCCAGACACCCGGCTGGCTCTGGGGCTCAGGTGGGGAACCGGGGAAGGCATCCTGACAGAGGGCCCTGGAAGACTGGGAGGATCTCCTTTTCATATATCATATGTTACTCGTTTTTTGAATAACATACATGATGCAAATTCCAAAGGGTAGACAAAGAAAGACAAACTTTTCCACAACTCCCTTCCCCAGAGACAGTCCCTGTTAGGGCGTCAAGTCTCACTTGAAAAGTATTCTGCAGGTCTGTAGAGGACTCCTCCCAGGGGTTGGGTTTTGTTTGTCTTCCACCTGGTGGCCCATCGGGATCAGGAGGCGCCAGCCCAAGGCCTCAGGTGTCATTCCTTCTTTGCTTTCCTGTCTCGCTGTCAGGCTCAGCCAAAGCCTTGTCCACCGTGGGTCCCCTCAGTAGGAATGCTGACTTCGCTTTCCTTCAGGTCTTCCGAGGACAGGATGCCCAGGAAGGGGTTCTTGGGGGTCCCATGCCTCACCCTGTACCCCCTCTACTGGGCGCACTTTCCCAGGATCCCCTCTGCCTCCCTTCGGTTGCAGCTGCTGTTGCCTTTCTGGCCAGTTCGCTGCCTTGTTTGAGGGGAGCTCATGCACCCTAGGTCCCCAGGAAGGGCCAGGGAGGTCCGCTCTTGCAGCCTGGTTCTCTGCCTTTACTTCACCTTCATATGTAATTGATAGCTTGACTGCCTGGACCAGTGGTTCTCAACCTTCCTCACGCCATGACCCTTTAATACAGATCCTCATGTTGTGGTGACCCCCATAAAATTATTGTCGTTGCTACTTCATAACTATCATGTTGCTACTGTTATGGATTGTCATGTAAATATCTGATATGTGTTTTCTGATGGTCTTAGGTGACCCCTGTGAAAGGGTCGTTCGACCCGCAAAGGGGTCACAACCCATAGGTTGAGAACTGCTGGCCTAGACAGTATCAAGTTGGAAATAATTTTTTCCTTAGAATTTTGCTTTGTACTTTTCTAGCTTCCCAAGCTGCAGTTGATAAACCTGAAACCTTGATGATTTCTGACTCTGTGTGCTTCCTCCACCACCAATTCTGAATGCTTACCAGCCCTGAAATTTCAGGACACGCCTGATGTGGGTCTGCATATACCCATCTTCATGGCTCAGTGCATCTGTCCATGTGGAAACACGTCCTCTGTCCTCGGAGTTCCTTGAGTTATTTCATTTCTTCCTCTTGGACTGGCCTTCTAATTCTGTTCCCTTTTTTTGGCCTGTTTTTCTTTTTTGCTTCAGATTCTGGGGAGAGGGGAGAGCTGAAGGTGATCCCAAAACTGAATGAAGTCCTAGTTCTTAGAGAGATGATGGTGAGGAAGACAGGAAGAGGTCTGGGGGCAGGAATTGTTTGGGAGGGAAGGGTGAGGGGTGAAGGGGATAAATTCTGTTACAGACTGGCATTTCACATGCGCATCCAACAGCTATGATTTTAAATCCTCGCACTTCCACCAGCAAGTGCCTGTGTTGGTCATGAGAGAAGGGGAGAGGGAAGGAGAGAAAAGGTGTCAAGACAGGAACAAGAAAATTAGTGCCTTAAAATCAAAAGAATAATTTTCATGTTGTTAAGTGAGATTACCAAAAGAATTCTCATTTTGATAATCTCACAGGTTAATGGCTCTTGAACTACCTTAAGATGTGGAGAGAGTGCCTTGTTCATTTCTTCCTTAGCTCAGACTCACATTTTGATCAAACTGAGCACTCTGTCCTCCAGGCCCTTACAGAAGAAACAGAGGCCACTTTATTTGGGTTCTGTAGCCAAAGGGAGAAATGGAGAAGAGGTGCCCGTCACCTAGCCCTCCCTGCCTGCCTGTCTCCGGGTCAAGGTGGAATACTCAGCCATCTGGGTGGTTTTTCAGTGTGGGTCTCAGGGAGGTGGGGAAATGCAGTGTCTGTGCATTTCTGTGGCACACGTACGCCCTCGGTGGCCCATTTCAGGCTGCCAGCACGATGTCACTGGGCATGGCGTTGAAAAGAGACAAAGTGAGCCAGCAAGCAGCACTCCCTGGGGTGGGTCAGGGGCTCCTTGCTAACAGGACCCAGCTGGGCTGGAGGACCACATCCTAGGTTGGCTGATTGTTCTCACTAAGGAGGCTCTCCAGGTCACAGTGTGCTTCCTGGGGCCCTTCCTGAGCCTGCGGTGTCTGGTGGCGGTCCTCTCACAGCCCCAGGCCCTGTCCATCAGAAGCAGGTGCGGTACCCACTGTTCAGCCTCCCCAGTGCTAGTACTAAAGGCTAACATTTATGACAAAGGCTGATTATGTGCCAGGCACTGTTCTGAGCACTTCACGTGCATTCGTTCATTTGATCTTTGCAACAACTCTGTGCAGTTACTATCCCTGATTTTACAGATGAAGAAATTGAGGCCCAAAGGTTAAGTAACTTGCCCAGAGTCCGTGGGCTTGGAGGACCCTGATTTGAGTCCCTGCAGTTGGACCCCTGGTGTCTTATCCACTGTGTCATCCCGGCCCCATTGTGTCAACATTTGGGAATTCTCTTCACGTGTTTCTGTTCTCCTAAGACACAGTCAGGGCCTCAGCACTGCTGGCTCATTGCAGTTGCCAGATAAAATACAGGATGCCAAGTTAAATTTACATTTCAGATAAACAACAAATAATGTTGTACTGTAAGTATGCCCCGAATATTGCGTGGGGCATACCTATACATTTTAACAATGCTGTTTCTCTGAAACTCAGCTTTTAACTGAACAGTTTGCATTTTAATTTGCTGAATCTGGCAGTCCTTGGCTTGATAGCTTTATCTTGGCTGAGAAAAGAGTTGGGAGCTGGGGAGGAGCTTCAAATGATCAGTCTTGCTGCTCACATTTCTCTGCCAGGCTGTGCAGATCCCTGACCCGTGGCACATTTTAAAGTAAAACATGCTTAATATCCAAACTCCAAACACGTCTAACTTTTGCATCTTTCCTCCAAAGACGGAATATATTAAAAACAGCATTTTGTAGGAACATGTCAAAATACAGGCAGAAAACTGCTCTGCTTCCCATTCTCCAAGGACAGATAATCACAACAGAAATTTAAGAAACCTCATACAGTGAGTCTTACACTTTGCTATTCCAGAAGAATAAACCAACTCATTCAGAAAACTATCTAAATTTGTTTAAAATGCCCTTAGAGGAAAATGGTACTGCTCTTCCTAATCTGTATCTTTTCCTGTGCCTACTGGCCAGACATTGTCCTTCACCTAATCTCAGCTGTCTTTGAAGCAGCTCGACCTCATTCCTGCCTCCCAGAGCAGCTGGCTAACAAGTTCATATATGAACGGGAAGCCGTGCCATCTACAGGTGTATTTCCCCTGGGCTGCTGCTTCTCCAGCTGTGTCTCCCAAACATGGTGTCTGGGCTCCTCAACCTCAAGAGCCCCAGTGCACAAGCTACTGGTCACTTCAGGGCTTGGCTGAGTCTGTGACGTCTGGGTCCCAACCAGCTACCTCCTTTTAGCTGTCCATGCCAGATGCTAGTATGTTGTACATTGGGACTACCCCAGAACGTTTTAGGCACTTTGGTCTCAGAGAAGGGATAGGTTCTTCATCCAGTTCAAGGTCACTCTTTGACCTGAGCTTCGGGGCCTTTCTTCCTGTGCCGCGGACTCCGGCTCTTATTCCCGCCCCCATCTCTGTTTCTGCAGCCCCCGCCCCCAGCTCTTTCCCCTTCCTCTTCCTATGACTTGCTGAACATTTTCTGGTACAGGAAGATGTCTGTCACATGCATAATGGAGAATGGACTCAGGTCCAGAATACATAAAGACTTCGTACACCTCAGAGGAAAAAGACAACCAGCCCAGCAAAAAAAGGGCACATGATACGAACAGGCAATTCATCAAAGAGAAAACCCAAAGTTATTTCCACAATCACGAGAAAATATCCTCCTTTTGCTGTGATCAGGGAAATGAAAATTAAAACAAGATACCATTTTATACCCATGAGATTGTCAAAAATAGAAGAGTTGGCAAAAATACAGGGAAACAGAAATTTGATTGTTGTTCTGGTGGCCGTAGAAATTGTGAGGACAACTACTCTGGGGAGACACATGGCAATACTGATGTTTAAAGCGAGCCTACCGTGTCATGTGGTAATTCCAACTCTAGGTGTAGACCCAATAGAAATTCTCGCATATTTTGTATATGAGTGTGGAATCAAGGTTATTCATTTTTAGCATTTTAATTGGCTTTTTACCATGATTATTTTTAAACAGATATAGAAATGGAACAAATACAATGAATTCCATGTACCTTTTGCCCAGTTTCAACAGTGATTGATCATTTTGCCAATCTATACATCAAGTTCTTACAGCTACCATTCAGAAACCACCTATATAGGTCCTTCATTCTGTCATGGATAAACTGTGTCCATAATATTATACAACCACTAAAATGACAAGCTAGTTCTACTTATATCAATGTGGATAGCTTTCAAATATTAGGTGAAAAAATGTGTTAAAAATGACAGTATATCATTTATGGAGAAATTAAAACACAGGGATGTGGTTGTGGGGACCCAAATGTCTAATCAGTGTGAAATGAAGGGGAAACGCACGGAGCAGCTGGGGATGGTGGGAGCCCTGGGAAGAACCCTAAGAGAAACTGTACCTGTTTGTTGCGTGTGCTTTTCCTCTGGTCCAGCTTCACTGTTACTTTATCAAAACAATACATGTGGACACTTCAGAAAGTCACATTGTGCCATAAAGCGTCTAAAAAACTCCCCAGTCCCCTGTCCAACCCACCCTTCCTGACTGTCCCCCTGGAGACAGCCGCTCTAACTCCAGCTGCTTACCCTCCATTTCCAGAGAGCAGGAGAGTCAATTTACTGACTTCTGTGGAAGACTTATTGAGAGCTTGCTTTTGCCCCTGCTGCCTCGAGCGGGCTCCCAGGGGCTGGGCCCCGGGCTCCCTAGACTCAGTCTCTTCCTCACCTTTTCTGTTTGCCCTACGTCAGTCTTTCCGTCACGCCTTCTGGGTGACGTTCTCAGCTGTCTTCTAATGCTAGTTATTATGTTTAAAAATGCCTGCAGCTCTATTTTTAATTTCCTAGAGCTCTTTCTCGTTGCCTTTTTAAAATAGCTGCTGCCTCTCAATGCAATAGCTTCTCTTCTCTTTGGGGAGGCTAATTATAGGTTTTTCTAAGTATCTGTTCTCTGTATTTCTTATCTCCTCAGAGTTTCCTTGTTTTAATTCCTAATTTGTTTGGGGGAAATTTTCAGTGATTCCCTCAAATAGCTGGTGATTTGGGACTGTCTGTTCATACAGAGGACCGTGACACCAAAACCCTTGGAAAGCATGGGTACAGTGTCCCCCCACCTTGGGAGAGGACATGGCAGGCAGCCTCTTTCTCCAGGTGCCCATTAAATGTCAGTAGCCACGCCCATGTTGGGCTGGTTTCCTAGCGAGAGTTCTTGTCGTGCCTGGCGATCAGCCTGGGGACCGCTTCGTGGAAGCTGAGGGGGTTGCAGTCTCCCCATCTAGCTGTAGACCTTCCGTAATTCCCTGTGATCTGCCTGGTGGCTCTGCCCAGGCCAGGCCACATGGCCAGGTGGAGCTTCTCCAAGAACCGAGCGTCTTGTCTTATGTGAGGTGCCAGCGCCTGGGGGTCAGGAGCAGGCCCTGGATGCCAGGACCAGTGTGCCGGGCTCTGACACTTCCTAGCAGCGCGCCCTTGGGTACATGACCCCATCTCTCCTGCCTGAGCCAGTCTCCACAGCGCTAGACCTGGGAGCGCAGGCGAACCTGCCACAGGCGTTGTCAGGAGGGTTCAGTGAGGGACTCTGAGGGACTTTGCAAGGGCCCAGGGCATTTGCTCTCCTGTTGTTCTGCTGGAGTTGGGAGGGTCTCTTGGCCGTGGGTGGTGGGGGGAGAGTCTGGAGCTCTCACGCCCTTACACTGTCAGCAGACTTTCGTTTGCAGTCCCACCTCCTGCGGTGCCGACCCCCCAAGTTCTGCATATTCCAGGAGCCCGCAGCTGGAGTTCCCTGCTCCAGTCTCCCCTGTGTGTTCTCTGCCCACCCAGTCGTTGCCACTGGCATGCTTGCTGTTCCCGACCTCTCTCATCTGCTGCTGCTGGCTATCCTATTTGTCCTTGTGGGTTTGTGCTCCTAAAGGAAAGTCCCTTCACTGATGTTCGATTGGCATTTCAGAAGGGGTAGAAGTGAAGCCCTGTGTTCGATCCACTGCATTTCACCAGACCTCCTTCTTTCCATAAAATGTGAAGCAGATATGTCCATGGAGCAACTGCAGTTTATTCTGGGTGCACAGTTCCTGCTAAATGTACTGTATGTGTCTTTCAAATCATTCATTAAAGAGAGAGAAAGAGGGAATCCCTTGATCCTGGTACCCTGGCACTCATCTTGCCTTCCTCTTCCCTAAACATTTGCCAGTCCCTGTGCAAACTTCGGGGTGTTTCCAGTAGTCCCTTCCTCATTTGTTGCCGCCCTCGCTTTCCACCCCCGTGAGCCACCCCTGAGGCCACCGTGAGCCCTGCGCGGTGCACCTGGCCACTGTGTTTTATTCCTCATTAGAGCTCTGCTGCGCAGACACTGCTCATTCCTTGAAACCTGTGGACACGCCACTGCCTTTGGCTGCTTCCTGTGTGTCCCTCAGCTCATCCTAATAGGTGGGTGTTTCCCATTGTCCCATCTTCGCCCGAGCAGGCTGGAGGTGACTCCGCGGTCTCCCTCCTGCCCCGAGCCCTCCCTCAACGTCAGACTCACAGTCCAGCTGCCTGGTTGCCCTAGGGTCAAAACCGGGGTTTCCTGTTTCTAGCTACATCCACCTCCGTGTTCTTGAACTTGGCATTCACCTCTCCCCTTAAAATAGGAGCCCAGAGTCATCCTTACCTGTGGCCTCTTTACCCCTCATCTAACAGGAGCTGGTGATATTACCTCTGGTGTGTTTCTTTACTCCAGCCTCATTATCTCTCCCCTACATTAGACCATCTTCCTCCTTTATCTTCCATTTCTAGTTTTCCTCCTCAAATCCAGCTTCCTCACAACAGCCAGAGTGGTCCCTCTAAATTCCAAATCTCTTCTCCCTGTGGGGTTTCTTTGGTCCCATCCCCTGACATTGCGAGTACAGTCCATCCCCTTGCTGTGCATTCGAGCTCCTGCCCTGAAGGTTAGGTGTCCCCGCCTCTGGCCTGAGTGGACTTGACAAGGCTGTTGGCTCCTGTCAAGTCCTCCTCCCCTCCCTGCCCCCTCCCTGCCCCCTCCCGTCCCTCCCCCTCAGCCTGTCTTCAGGAGGTCTTTCTGCTGACTCTGCCAGCTCCCCGTGCAGGCACGCTGGCCTTGGCATGGTTCCTGTTTGTGTTTGCTGCCAACCGCTCGGCCTGGAGGGGGCGCCGATCGCAGTCCGGAGGAGCCCCACTGAGTTCGGAAGGCCCCCGTTGTAGCCTGCCTCAGAATTAGCAGATGGAAGAAAGGGACACTATTACCACCCTGTGCTCCTCGCCCCTGGTTTAGGGTCTCTGTAGGTTCTGGTCATCTGTGGGAAAGCTGGGGCTGCTGCACCGAAGCCCCAGGGAAGAGTGGCTGACAGCAGAAACTTACTGTCTCACAGTCAGGAGGCCAGAAGTCCGTAATCCAGTGCCGGCAGGGCCACGCTTCCGCTGACCGCTCTTGGGAGGATCCCTCCTTGTCTCTTCCAGCTTCTGGTGGTGTTTTCCAGCAATCCTGGACTTGTATAGGCACTTCCCCCTGTGTGTCTTCCCGTCGCCTTCCCTCTGTTTATAGGGACACTAAGCATACTGGATTAGGGCTCACCCTAGTGAGCTCATGTTCACTGATTACCTCTGTAAAGACCTTATTCCCAACTCAGGTCACATCCTGAGGTCCTGGGAGGTGGCACTTCCACATGTGTGTGTAGGGAACACAGTTTAGTCCATACAGTGGCATCCATTTTCCCACCACCTTGGAACTGGGGTGAACTGAGTGAGTGGGGAGGAGGTTCTGCGCAATCTCAGCTGGGGCGGGGGCTGTGAAGGGGCCAGGGTGCTTCAGGGCCACCCATGTGCCTACTGTACTCCGATGTCCGTCTTCCCACAGAGGTTGTCCAGCCACGTTTAGAATCGAGCTTTGGTGTGGGTCCCCTCACTTGACCCTGACATGATTCCCTGAGCTCCCAGGCTCAGGCTGGGAGATGCTTTTGCTAATCTTGCCTTTTTGACCTTCCTTGTTAACACCGTGGACTCTGATATGTGTCAGTGACACTTGTGTGCCCCACTAGCTAGCTCATGTGTGCTGCTCCTGGGAGGGGACCATTCCTTACTCCTCTTCGTCTAAGCACCCATAATACTTCTGGACTCACACTACTCTGTGCAGTCATTGTGTGACCTGGAGCATGCATACATGTGTTCATTCATTCATTCATTCATTCATTTGTTCATTCATTCCCCAGACATTTAATTCAGAGTCATGCATTGCAGAGTGCTAGGGAAATATTGGGAGACAAAACAGATGGTGGATCCTGTCCCCAGGGTCTTCACAGTATCCCACTAAGTGCTCCTTCCTGAGGACACAGACATGACCTCAAGTCTGAGAGCCCTTGAGGAGGACAGTGGGATGTGGCAAGGACAATGACAAAGCTGTGCTGAAGGCACAGGGGGCATCTGAGCCAGCTGGGGAAGTGGGGGTGTCCAGGAAGTCCTTCCTGAGCGAGTCTGAAAGGATGTGGAGAAATTAGGGCATGTGGCCTTCAGAACATGAGCCATGAGCCTTGCGGGGAGGGCCAGGTACCTGGGCGGGAGTGGGCAGGTCGGCAGTAGCGCTCCTTTCGCACCAGGGGGCAGTGTTCATCCTGAAAGTCTTCCTGCCCTGATTGCAGCTGGGACCCGGCAGCCACTGCTATGCCCGCAGGCCCTCTGCTTGTCCCTCTCCCCTGCCGGCCCTGATCACCCCTCACTTGCCTCCTTTCTCTGAGCTTCGTCCATCCTCTAGTCCACAGATCCCCACGGCCCCCGCAATCCCAGTTGTCCCAGTTGTCGCTGTTCACCCTTTCCCCTCTGCTGCTTCAAATCCAGGGTTGCCAGGGGTGATGTGGAGCCATGCTGGCGGCTCTGATCCACGCAGTCAGCTCAGGGTGGGAGCCACTGGGCTGCGCTGCCCAGGCCTGTGTGCTATTTCCACTCACGTCTCTCTCTGTCTCCCTTCTCAACTTGTCTGTCACCTTCATTGTTTCTCGTGTCCTCCCTTCAGCTCCACGCCCCCACCCCAGAAATCTCAGGCTCAGTCTGTTCTCTACAGGCACTGTGACATCCACTGTCACAGCCCTGAAAGTCAGGCAGTCTCTTCCTCTTTTCTGTCCCCGTTGACACATCTTGGGCTGCTCAGAACTGCCTGGAGGGCGAGATGGAGCATCTCCCCACCAACCAACGAGCCCCAGCATGAGGCCTTCTGCCAAGAGCTCTTTGTGTCTGGTTCTGACCTGCTTTTGCCAGCCGCTGCTGAGGCCGGCTGGGGGCGGGGACAGAGCCTGGTGGAGTGCTGGGGTGAGTGGAGGCAGTGGGAAGTAGACGTATAGGAGCCCCGTTAGTTCATTTGGAAATTCCTGGGCCTGTTTCCTACCTGCTCTCCCATCGCCTGACACTTGACTGCGGCAGCCATCTCCATAGCTGCCCACCCTGGTCCCAGCAAGGCTGCTCTGGCCGAGAGCACGTCCACTCAGAACACAGTGGCATATTGTCTGGACCAAAACTTTGATGACGATGTCCTGACAGTGGCATTTTGTATTGTTCCTGGTTGCAAGAGGCAGCCTGGAGATGTAGTTTAGGTCAGAAGTAGTGGGATTTCTAGTGCCATTTTGATGACTTATTGGACAAAGTGACACTGTCCCAGCTTATTGGGGCCACACACTTGCCAGCACTGATACCCTGCTATCCGCTGGGGGCCCTGCCAGAGGTCAGGCCAGTGATGAAGTTCTTATCAGGAGTAGGTTTTTGGTTTTTGGTTCCAAAGCGCCTGTCACTGCGCTCCTGATGAAAGCCACAATGTGCTCCTTTGGTGGGTTGATGACTCCGTATGCCCTAGTGGGTCAGAGCTCCTGCATAAGCTGGGCTCAAATCGGGCGCTGCAGGGTGACCTTGGGGGTTACTAATACTTAACCCCATTACCTTGGTTCCTTATCGCTAAGCGGAGGGAGTGATGGGAAGTGTGAGGGTTACCTGTGGTGCTGGTATAACATCCTAGCAAAGCATAGAGCCTCTGCCAGGTGTGCCATCACCGCTGTGTTCCCCACCTGCCGGCACTGGCCTGGCACACAGGTGGAGCCTGGTGAGTGTTGGTGTCGTAGAAGCCACATGGCCGATCACCAGACCTGGGGAGGGTGACGTCAAGCCCTTTCCCCCCGCCTTGCTCCACAGGGTGTTGTGGGCACCTTCCTAACTCAGTTATCATCACTCCCTCCTGGAAAGGGACCACTGAGCTTTCTGATCCCATTGTCAGAGGAGAAAGGTGACTGACGCTCAAAGACCAGTAGACACTGTCTGTGGAGTTGTGCCGAGAGGTGGGGACAGGTGTCACAGACATACCTTGCTTCACCATGCGGCATTCTTGCCAGCAGGGCATTGTTTACGCGTCCCAAGTGCGAGTCAAAGCTGCCTCACTGCCTGTCTCTAAGGCACAGCGTGAGGCCAAGGAAGGGCATCTGTCAGCTGGCATTTGTAAAAAATAGCAAACAGGCCTCTCTGGGACTGCCAGCTGTCTGTCAGAGAGGGGAGCGGGGTGAGAATCTCGGGGTGATGGTGGCTGCTTTCCTCCTACTCATCATCTCCCCCATCTCTGAGGTCAGAAAAGGACATTTTTGCTCATGTGCATCGCCAGCACTGAACGAGGCACTGTGGTGTCCCCGAGTCAGGGGACCAGAGGCTTGCAGCTACTAGCACCTGAGGGGCCTTTCCATGCCGGGGAGATCCAGCCATAGGAAGGGTGTCCTTGCACAAGGCCTGCAGCTCCCTCAAGAGCGTCAGCTGATGTGACAGACAGAGGGTTCTCCTGGGTGCCTGGTTGGGTCACCATGGCCGTTGGAGTTGATAAGGACAATTCTCAGCCAAACTCAGTGACCTTGAGGACTTCTGGGTTACCACCCACCGTCTAAAAACCCAAAAAGCACT
This sequence comes from Lyroderma lyra, assembly GCA_004026885.1. NCBI lineage: Eukaryota > Metazoa > Chordata > Mammalia > Chiroptera > Megadermatidae > Lyroderma > Lyroderma lyra. Next base: position 11,870 of record PVJL010004122.1, read on the forward strand.
GGGGGCCCATGCTGGGAGACTGCCCACATCTCTGCTGTGACTGGCGCTATTGCCTGTTGTCAACCCCAGTGAGAGGGTGGCAAGGATGCCACCTGCAATGGTGCCTGAAGGAAGGCCAGCACTCTGGAGGCTGTTTTGGGGAAAGAGCCACTGTTACTCAGATCCCTGCAGGGTGCCAGGGCTTGATCTGGGGCAAAGGGCCCTGTTTGATATCAGAGGGAGCCTCTAGCAGGGTTTTGGAAGGAGTTGGGTGCCCTCCGCTCTCACTGCAGGTGCTCCGCTGCTTCTGGTGGGTCCCCGGTGGCTCCTCCCACCGCTTCCTGCCTCTGTCACTCAAGTGCTGGACAGAGCTCTCCTCTCTCCAGCTTGGAGGGACAGGGGTAGTGGGGATCTCCTCCATTGGCTCACCCTGAGCCCCTCAGACCACACACACACACACACGCACACACACATGCACACACACACACACGCATGCCCACACACATGCACGCCCACACACACACACGCACGCCCACACACACGCACGCCCACACACGCGCGCGCGCACACACACACACGCTCACACACGCGCGCGCACGCACACACACGCTCACACGCACACGCACACACACACACACACACACACACACACGCTCACACACACCCACGCATGCACGCATGACTCAGAAGTCCTGCTTCCAGGAAGAGAGGGCTCTGTGAGGCGACCCCGTCTGCCCTGCAGGTGCCCTCTCCGTGCAGTGGACTCCGGAAAGGCTGAGGAAGCGCCAGGCAGCCGAGCCCGCTGGTTTCAGGTCTGAGAGGGGATTTGACAGGCGATGTGCTTGGGTTCGTCAAGTTCTGAGAAGGGCAGAGGTGTTCTGGGGGTGAGGCAGCACTTGTATTTGTCTTGTTTCCTCGGGTCCCAAGCCCAGCATTGGAGGGGGTTGTGGGGTTGTGTGTGACTGAGGGGCAGGGCTGGTCCAGGCTCTGAGTGGCAGTGTGACCGCTGCCCTCCGTTGTGCCCGAGAGCCCCTCCAACCAGCCTCTCCAGACCCCACTCTGCTGGCGGATGCTTCCATGCCTTCAACCTTGTTGGCAACAGGACGTCTACTGTCCCTGTCGTCCTGCTGGTCCTACCTTAGACTACAGCCCTCACAGTCTAGACCTGTGAGTCACCTGCTGCCTGCGTCACCAACCGCCTGCCCACCCTCTGGGCCCAGAGCAGGAGGAGGCGGGGAGCTGCTTGCCAAAGCGACCCTTTCCCCCGATTCCAGCCTTGGCTGCCGCCCCGGCCTGCAGCAGTTTGGTGCCCAGAGCTTTGTATCCCGGGGCCAGTGGCATTGGGCAGAGCACTGGCTGCCCCCTGCCTCCCTTGGCAGAGGCGGCACTGGGTGCTTGGCCGGTGCAGGGTGAGTCTGTAGGACACAGGCCCCGCCTCCCGTGTGCTCCAGTGGGTGTGACTTTCCTGTGAGTGTTGTCCATCCTCTATGCTGGCCTCTGGTCCCATGAGGCCCACTGAGTCCCCAACTCCAGCTGGTGCTGTGGGTGGCCATGGGCCCAAGTGTGGAGGTGGGGGTTCCCTTTTGCTCCCTGCACTCATCTGGAGGAAAGGCCCCTGGGAAGGTAGTAAGAACAGCTCAAGGTACATGGCTCAGTGACCCCCTCCCCCCAGGATGACCCACCAAGGCTGGCGATGGTGGTACCCGATTTCACAGATGAGATGAGGCCTCAGGTGCCCAGATCTCACAACCAGGAAGGTAGAGCTGGGGGCAGACTTTCCCCTTCTCTGACCCTCTGCCTGGCCGCTCCCATGCCCCAGAGCGTAGACTGCTCTCCTTTCTCTGCACGGGACACGGGGTCCCAGTTAAGAACATTTCCTTGGGTTGGATTCCTAGAATAGTAGTGACCAGGCCGTGGGGTGTAAATATTTAAAAGGCTCTTGATAGGTATGGTGAAGGCTTTCCAGGGAGCTGCCCTGCTGCCCAGACAGCACCTTCTAGGTCTGGGCCTGGTGGGTCTTACCAGCCCTACCTCTGACGTTTACAACTCAGTGGCTGACTTAATAGCAAGAGTGGCACTTCCCTGGTCCCGCTTGACTGCGAGGATTTCTGGTGAGGGGAGCCTGCTGACGGTTTCTCAGCCTCCAGTGTTTCTTGTCCTGTTGCCGTGCCATCCAGAAGGAGCCCTTGGCCTCTTCCTGCCTTTACCCGGTGGGGTAGCCTGGGCTCTTTCTGCTCGGCCCAGCCCCACCTGCGGACCTGCCTGAGCAGAGCCCTGAAGCAGAGCAGGCATTTGGTGCCCAGGACGAGGGCGAGATTTGCACCCCACCCCTGCTCTCCGGGGTGTGTGCCGCTGGCTGCTCCACCAGGAAAGGCTGTCCCTCCCAGTGAGCTCAGAGGGTTAGGCCAGCCGCTGCTTGTTCTGCGAGGGGGACATAGCAGACTGACATCTGCAGCTCATCAGGCCTTAAGTAGGGGGTGACAGTCAAGTGCGTGCAGCCCCGCGCACCCGGCAGCTGCCTTGGCACCTACTGTGAGCAGGCCTGTCCCTGCCATTGTCTCTTTCACCAGCGTCAGCGAGAGGCACGGCTTTTCCACTGCTTTCGAAGTGGTAGCAGACCTACAGAAAAGTTGCAAAAGTACAAAGAATTCTCTTACCCCGACTCCGCCAGTGCTAGCATTCACTCCATTTGTTTCCTTATTCCATGTCCCCCCACTCGAGCCATTTGAGTGTAAGTTGCAGGTGTGATGCCTCCAAACCCCTAAACACTTAAGTATTTTTTTTTTCTAAGAACTAGGAGATTCTCTGACATAACCACAGCACAGCGGTCAGGATGGGAAATTAACATTGATATGGACCTTGTTTAAAATTTGTCCCTTGTCCCCTCATGTCCTTTATCGCCATGGAAATCCAAGGTCCAATCCAGGATCACACATGCATTTCGTTACTGTCACTTCAGTCTGCCTTAACCTGGAAGTTCTTCAGCGTTTGTCCGTTGTGACCTTTTACATGTTGGAATAGTACAGGCCAGTGATTCTGTGCAATGTCTCTCAGTTTGGTTTGCCTCCTGTCGTCCCCTGATTCGATTCAGGCTGTGGTCTGTGGCAGAAACACCCCTCAGGTCCTCCCCGGCCTCTAGTCAGGAGGCACGTGATGTCCACTTCACACTGGCGAAGAGTCGCTTGGCTGCCGTGTCTGCTGGACCTGCCTACTTTGCAGTGAATTAAGTGAGCACAACATCCCTCATTTCGGAGGAAGCAAGGCTCAGCCCACGTTCGTGCAGTTGGGTTTGACCCGGACGCCGCCTCCCGGTCCAGGGCTCGTCCTGTCTCGAGCGCCGACTCGGTGGCTCACAGCTCCCGAGGGTGCTCGCTTCCGCTCCTGCCTCTCCTCCCCCTGGGGCGGCCCTGCCATCCCCTCCGTCCTCATGGGCCAGGCTCAGCACTGGTGGCCCAAAGCTGCCTGCCCACCTCTCTAGTCCGTTCTCTCCTGGCTGATGTACTCTGGGCCCATGGCCTCCAACACCATCCATTTGCCAAACACACTTCAGTTTTCTGCCCACTCTGAGCTGTTTGGGGGCTCTGTCCCACCCCCGGGGGGCAGGTGCTGGTTCTCTAGTCTGCTGTCCAGGGAAGGGCACCCTCCCTTCCCGGATTTCTTCCTTTCCCTCCACACTGGTGCTCTCAGAGAATCCTGTCAGTTGCACCCCCACATTTCCCCTCAGTTCTGCCCATCCCCCATTGTCCCAACCCTCACTGCTCTGCAATCCAGAGACCTTCCCAAACGAACATGCAGAGGCCGAGAGGCGGCAGCCTGGGCAGCCTGGTCCGCACCCCACTTCTCACCTCACACTGGCGTCCCTGCCGCCCAATTCTTGGCCCCTGCCTTGCACACATCCAGCTCGTTCCTCCCTCGTGACCTGGGTGCTTGCCCTCAGGTCTGTGCATGGCTTCCTGCCTCTGCTTCTCCCTGCTCGATGCCCACCGGCGCCCCCCTGCTCACAGAGGCCTGCTTCGTATCCAGCCCCGGGGAGCTCCCTGCAAACCCACGGGGTCACACACAAAAGGCAACCCGCTCTCTTGCCTTTGAGGCTCATGTTCTGAAAGGACCTTACTTCTGTCTCATTTTGTTCCTTATCTCCTTTTTCTGGTGTCCCTGCTGGCAGAGTGGAGACCTGCACTGCGGGTCCTCGTGGGCCTGGGCCTGGCAGGGCGCTGGCGCTCAGCAGCCCTCCTCCCTCCCCAGGCCCGTGGCGTCTTCTGCTGCTTCTCCCGATTTCCTCATCCTTCTCTTCTTTGTCCTTTCTACTTGGTCTTTATCTCCCTTCTCCATCTTGTTGGCCCTAATATGACACAGGTCTCTCTGCAGTGTGCGTTTTATTTATTGAAGATATTTTTATGTCTCTTATTTAAAACAAGTGTTTGAGTCAAGCATTTTAAACTTTACTAGGAGAGAAGTCACATGGGTAGCTGGATAAAGGCACTGGGGGCGGGCGTGGGGCTCTGCTGTGGGCAGCTGTGTGACCTTGAACGCATCTTTTTCAATTCTGCCGGGCCTTGGTTTTCTTCACTTGTAAAATGAGGGGGTGGTTTGCCTCTGAAGATGTTCTACATTCTGGGCTGTAAGTTGCCCTCAGTTGCTTTTTTAAAAAATCATTTTCATTGTGGTAAAATATATGTAACAGAATTTGCTGTCTCAACTGTTTTTGAGTGTACACTTCTGAGGTATTAAGTACATTCAGGTTGTTATGCAACCGTCACCAGCACTCCTCTCCAAAACTTCATCGTCCCAAACTGACTCTGTCCCCACGAAGCACTCATGGCCCATCCCCCACCCCCACCCAGTCCCATCACCCTGCTCTCTGTCTCTGTGAATGTGATGACTCGAGGGATCTCATGAGTGGACTCAGACAGTATTGGTCCTTCTGTGACTGGTCCCTTCACGCTGGCCCTCAGTCTGTTTTCGTTGCTAATTTATTCAGCAGGAAGGAAGTCTCCGCCACAGTTGGAAGAAATCTGGGTTTTGCTTGACCGTAAGCTTTCTTCCTAAGAGCACGCAGTGACGGGGGTTCGCTGCTCCATCCTGACCCTCACTGTCCAGCCAGACGGCACCTTGGCAGAGAGGCGCAGCCAGTGCGGCGTGGGGAAGCTCTGAGACGTGGGCTGACACTGACGAGATGCACCCCTCGGTCACGCAGGGACGCTGAAATTGCCCTAAGAACCTGGAGTGTTGTAACAATCAGAGTGTTAGGGCGAGCTTGGGCTCCACTGGGTTTGAATTTGCTCCCCTCTCTATGGCCAGTCAGCCCCCCAGGGATTGAGCAGGGCGATGGTGCTGGCTTTCATGGCCAGCCACTGGGGCAGGACCCCCACCCTTCCTGGGGACCCTCCATGCTCAGTCTGCTCTAGCCTGGCTCTGACCCCCCTCCCCACTCCCCACACCAGATGCTGAAATTCCGAACTGTCTGTGGGGGCCTGAAGCTCCTGGGTATCCGTCGAACCTCCTCAGCCCCCGCCGCCTCCCCAAATGTCCGGAGCCTGGAGTACAAGCCCATCAAGAAAGTCATGGTAGCCAACAGAGGTGAGCGCCCTGGGGCCGCCCCAGCCATAGCACCCTCATGCACCCCAGCTCCCCGCCATGCTGTCTACTTCTCTTAGGACCCAAGGATCTAACTTCTCATCCCCTTGGCCTGCCAGGTGAGATCGCCATCCGCGTGTTCCGCGCCTGCACGGAGCTGGGCATCCGCACCGTGGCTGTGTACTCGGAGCAGGACACGGGTCAGATGCACCGGCAGAAGGCCGACGAAGCCTACCTCATCGGCCGCGGCCTCGCCCCGGTGCAGGCCTATCTGCACATCCCAGACATCATCAAGGTAGCCAAGGTGAGCTGGGCCAGCAGGGCACCTCGGAGGGCTGGGCTCGGTCCTGGGCCTTCCCTGTGCCACGCCCGGCCCCGACAGCTGGCACGGTAGGTGTCTGCGGAGGGATAGGTGGGTGGGCCGGTGGATGAATGAGTGAATGAGTGAATGAATGAAGCCCAGTGAGGTGGGGGTGGCGTGAGAGCTACAGGATGCGGTGTGTACGTGAGGGAATTTGGGGGCGCACCACTCTCCTGCCTCTGCCCCAGGAAAACAACGTGGATGCAGTGCACCCCGGCTACGGGTTCCTGTCGGAGCGCGCGGACTTTGCCCAGGCCTGCCAGGATGCGGGGGTCCGCTTCATCGGGCCGAGCCCAGAGGTGGTCCGCAAGATGGGGGATAAGGTGGAGGCCCGGGCCATCGCCATCGCCGCAGGTGAACACACGACTTAAGAGGGGCCGTCTGGGGAGGGGCTGGAGACTTTGGGCAGGCATTCCAGTCTGATAAAGCCCCCACGTGCCTGTCTCCCTGCAGGTGTCCCTGTGGTCCCTGGCACAGACGCCCCCATCACTTCCCTGCACGAGGCGCACGAGTTCTCCAACACCTATGGCTTCCCCATCATCTTCAAGGCCGCCTATGGGGGCGGGGGGCGGGGCATGCGGGTCGTGCACAGCTACGAGGTGAGGGGCGCAGCCCCGGGGCTGGGGGTGGGTGGGTGGGTGGCTGGGGTGGTGCCCAGGCCCAACACCCCCGGGCCCTCTACCTGCCTGCGCAGGAGCTGGAGGAGAACTACACCCGGGCCTACTCGGAGGCGCTGGCTGCCTTTGGGAACGGGGCGCTGTTCGTGGAGAAGTTCATTGAGAAGCCGCGTCACATCGAGGTGCAGATCCTGGGTGAGTGGGGCGCTCCCCGGCCACAGCTCAAGGCGGGCCAGCAGGCCCTGACCTTTTCCTGAGTGGCTGGCCTTTGGGATGGTTCCTGGAGCTCTGGCTCAGGGGAACGCTCCCCACGCAGGCGGGCTGTAGGGGCCAGGCTGGCTGGGCCTGGGGTGGGCCGTTCGGGAGCAGGCACCAATGGCCCACAGTGCTGGTGTGGGGCTTGTCAGGCGTCGGGGCGTTTGCACACAGGAGAAGCCGAGCCCAGCTTCCCTTCCTCCCCAGGGGACCAGTACGGGAACATTTTGCACCTGTATGAGCGGGACTGTTCCATCCAGCGGCGGCACCAGAAAGTGGTCGAGATTGCCCCTGCTGCCCACCTAGACCCCCAGCTGCGGACCCGGCTCACCAGCGACTCCGTCAAACTTGCTAAGCAGGTGAAGGGCAGGGACTCTTGGGCACAGTGTCCTCCACGTAAGGGCCGGGAGCCCGTTCCCGCAGACTTGCTCTGAGCTCCTGCCGGCACAGGCTTCGCGGCCGGTGGCCACTTGGGCCCAGGTGTGGCTAGTCTGCTGGGGAGCAGGGAGGCCCAGGGCTGGGGAGGTCAAGGACCCTGTGGGAGGACAGAGATGACAGAGGCACCAGGCCCAGAGGCCAAGCCTGGAGTCCAGAAAGGCTTAAAATAGGGAGAGAAAGGCCGTGCCCCACGCCCTCAGCACCCTCTGCACGGATCAAGCTTCTGCGTGGAACCAGCTGACCACTGGGACAGAAGGAACCCGGGGCAGTGGATTCTGTCCAGTGGAAGGAGCATGGAGACATTTCTTCCTGATTCATTCTTCAGTGTCCCCTCCATCACATTGAGCAGCCCTCTCCTCCCAAGGCCCACCTCTGCTCTGCTGGGGCGTGGAGGCAGGAGTTGGCCACCGGCGCCCCAGGCTGGACTCGGGAGAGCACCTGCCGTGCCAGGCCCCTCACAGGGCTCCTGCTGTCTGTTCTGGAGGCTCCTGACCCCGTCCCCTCTCAGCACCCAGACATTCTGCTCCCATCTCTGCCGCCCCTTCCCAGAGCCCCGAGGGGGAGCAGCTTCTCAGACCTGCCCTCCACAGCCCCCGGGCCGGCCCCTGGTCCTCTCTCCTTCTAGAGCTGTGCTCCCGCAGACATCCCAGGCAGCCCAACCCAGAAGAGATGACCACGATGAGTGTCACCTTCCCCAACCGCAAGCTGGGGTTGGGGCTCCCCATGACACCTCAGCCGCTGCTACCAGGCGTTGACTGGGGTCTAACTTAGAGTGGACAGTTTGGTTATTTCATATGGGGAGTGTTCTTACCTTGAGTTTGGCTTGATTTGTTTGCATATTATTATGTATTATCTCATTCCAGAACAGATTTGAGGGAGCCACCCGAAGTCTAGTTGGTGGTTTTGGTTGGACCAGAGTGAAACTGGAATTGGGGTTGAAGTTTGAGTTAGAATCATCTTCTGTTGGTTCCTCTTTGGATAGTGGCAGGAGGTGATGACAGAGGGGAAGACCCTCTAAGGATAAGAAGGGTCCAGGAGAGGCCGGGGCCCGCGTGGGAGAGGCTGGTCTCAGAAGGCTGAGGAGGCCTCTGGGGCAGCCGGAGCGTCTGATGTCTTGCTTAGACAAGCTGGGTGCAGCCGTCTGAGGCTCCCAGCAGAGTCCTGGGGAGCTAGCCAAGCAGGGAGGCTGGGGCCCAACGTGGGTTCTGGGGATCCCCACACCCCCACTCCAGGGTGCAGGCTCGTGGCTGCCTGCCGGGTGGGCCGCCGTCTGTGCTCTCCTGGAACCAGCCGGCGGGTGAGACTGTCCTTGTCCGGCCCCCATCGTCATCAGGCCTGCTTCTGTGGCCGCCCCACAGGTGGGCTACGAGAATGCGGGCACCGTGGAGTTCCTGGTGGACAAGCACGGCAAGCACTACTTCATCGAGGTCAACTCCCGCCTGCAGGTGGAGCACACGGTCACCGAGGAGATCACCGAGTGAGCACCCCGGGCCAGGGCTCCTCTGGGTTTTGTGGAAATCCCTCTCAGGTGGCTCCTGGGGGCCCCCGCGGCCAGGATCAGCTCTCTCTCCATGCAGTAGAGAGCAGTTAGGGATGCAGTTACTTAACTTTTTACAAAAGTTATTATAAAAGCGTTGCATGGGAGTTGTAAGCATTAGCACAAAGGAGCAAATAAAACTGAGCCAGAGCCTCACCCTCAGAACTGGAGGCTGAGGAACCTCCTGCTGTGCCCTGTGCTGCATGCATGTCACATCCACACTGGAGGGAGGGACCAGTTGACCACATGTTTTAGGTGAGGAAAGACCAAGACTCAGAAAGGTTAAGGGGTTTGTCCAAGGTCGCACTGGACTGGAACCCCAGTCTTTCTCCAGCCCTGTGCTGTAGTTCTTAATTTCTTTCCACCTTTATTTACTTTACTATGTAAATAGTTTGACACATTTGCAATGTTTTGTGTAGAATTTTTATTCTACATTTTAAACTTTATATTTGTTGAAGGCATTTCCCCCAGGCCATTGTGCTTTCTAAATACTTTTAGTGACTGCACACTAGTCCGTCATCTCTCTGCGTCATAACTTATTTACAGTCCTCTGTTATTAGACAGGAGGTTGTTTCCAGACTTTGTGGTGAGTAAGGGTGGGGCAGTGAGCATCTTTGTGCCTGAATCTTTGCCTGCCTCTCGGGAGAGTTCTGGGGTTAGCCGCGCAAAGGTTAAGCAGCATCCTGCCTAATTAGCTTCCCCGATTGCTTGGACCAGTTTGTTCTCCCAAAAGCATTGAGTATAGACGTTGTTAAAAACCTGCCCATTTTATAAATATTAATATAATGGTCTTTTCATTGTTTCAGGGTACTTATTTTGAACCATTTGAGTGTTAAGCCCTGGCTTGGGACCAGTCTTTCTCATCATGGAACTTTCCTGACAGTTCCTTCCCCGACCCTTCACCCCACCTGAGATTGAGGATGCTATGGGGGTGCCTGCCTTTGCCCAGCAGGTGCTCAGAGGCCCTCCAGACTCCTTGTTCTCTCAGGATAAAGGCTGCATTGAGGCAGATGCTCCAGCCTCATACTCTGGCCCCACGTGACTTCCCCCATCTTGCTGCTCTAAAGTTGTTAACCTTGAACCTGCCGCAGGCCGGCTCTGCTAAGGATGGACATCTTTGCTTGTTGGGAGTGGGGTTCTTTTGGTCAGACTCAGGCTGTGCTCCAGGTCCCTCCCAGGTCACTAGTTGTGTGGCATTGCAGCCTCTCTGACCCTCTGGCCCCTCCTCTGACGAGAATGACAGTGACTCGCAGAGCGTTATTGTGGCAATAAGCGTGGAAGGAGCACAGCCATGGAGTGTGGATGTGGTCATACATGGCGAATGTCACCACTGCTGTGAGGTGGTTTAGCAGGAGACACAAATCACGGAGGAGTGTCAGCCAGGGTAGTTCCCAGGCTGTCGTCACCACAAGCCTCAGTGACAATAAATTTAAAACCCTGGGGTTTTCTAACAGCTACTCCTTAGCATGGCAGTCCGTGAGGCTGAGCTCAGAAAATTGCACATGTGGAGGGCTTTGTGCTGTCAGATCTTCTCTAGGGGCAGGGAGGGGTCTTGGATGCGATCCCAGATGGCATTCTGAGCACAGCGCCCACCCATGTGGCCCTTCCCACAGCTATAGCCCCCATCCCAAGGAGCCTGGCCTTGACAGCCACCACCCCCCCAACCCCCAGAGTGGCACAAACTGCTCTAAGAATGGGGTTCTGAGGCTTCAAATCTAGACTTGAGCAAGGGAGGTTTAGGGTAGAGGACAGGTGGACAGATCCCAGGGAGAAAGAAGGGCAGAGCATGGGGAAGGGTAATTTTGGGGGTGCAAGAGCAGGTAGATGCAAATAGTTCAGTGGGTGACCCCATCCTCCCTCCAGTTGCCATTCAGACTGCAGAGTTCCCGCCCGGGGTGGAGTGGGGGCAGGGAGGGGCAGGGCGGGGCAGGTCTGTGTGGGCCACAGTCACCCTCTGCCTCATGCTCCCTGCCTGGCCTGTCTTCTCCCGGCCTGCAGTGTGGACCTGGTCCACGCCCAGATCCACGTGGCCGAGGGCCGGAGCCTGCCCGACCTGGGCCTGCGGCAGGAGAATATCCGCATCAACGGCTGTGCCATCCAGTGCCGGGTCACCACCGAGGACCCCGCGCGCAGCTTCCAGCCAGACACCGGCCGCATCGAGGTGGGCCCATGTCCCCGTGCTCCGGGGGACGCACCGCGGGTTTCGGCCTGGTGGAGCCTCTGGGCCATCCGACTGCTGCTTCCAGGGGTACAGAGGGGCCAGCAGGCCTGGCGGTGAGGGACAGCGTATGTGGGAGCCAGGCCCAGCCTGGGAGTCCGGGGGCGCTCCCTGGTGTGGGGCCGTCGTGTGTCCGGGCTGGCAAACCAGCAGGCCAACCACTGAATAGGGAGCAGATGTCCCTGGAACCGAGGCCAGACCCTTGACTCTGTGTTCTCACGAGAGCCCAAGGGCAGAGCAGTGCTGCTGGCTCTGTCCTGCCTCCAGTACAAGGCAGCCCTGGGGGTGCGGGTGTCTCCGTGGAGGGGCCAGGCTGAGCAAGGGGGCCGGCAGGGCTGGGTGAGGAAGTGTAGATGCTGGGGAGCAGGGAGGAGGCTGAGAGGCAGGCTCCCCTGTGTACTGTGGGACCTGCACCGCCTCTGGGGACAGTTCCTCTCCAGAGGCACTGCTGGCACCTTCTCTCTGCCCTTCCGCAGAAGGCAGCTCTCCCTGCCCTCCCCGCCCCGGCCCATGGCTGAGGGCAGGAGCCCTGTCACCTGCTCGGTGCCTCTTTCCTGGCCCCGTCTCACACTTCCTAAGAACCCCTCTGGGTCCTGTGTGTCACCCACCAGCAGTGCTGGTCCCCTGCCACCCTGTCTGGCCTGAGCCTCCCAGAAAGTGGGACAGGCGCTCGGCTAGGGAGGAGGGCGAGGACGATTTTGAGACACACACTAAGCTCCTGACAAACAAGTGACAGGAGGGAAGGGGCACTCTCTGGATTCTGAGTGTCCGTAGAGCTGGTAGGCTCAGAGCAGAGAGCTGTCAGCAGGATTCTGTTTCTGGAATAATCCGAGTCTGTAGGTGGGGTCATCCCCAGGCTGGAGGGCTGTCCAGCGGGCGGGCCGCTGACTTCTCTGCCCTCGGCCAGGAAGGGGCGGCCCCGCCGCCGCCCCCCGCCCCCGAAGCCTGGCTCCTCCGCGCCTGGCTTACCACACGGTATTTTTAGCTGACGGTTCCTGCGCACAGCGGACTGTTCACCCTTAAATATTTTATTAAGTTCCTTTTTATCGAACGCAGGCCTGTGTGCCTTAGAAGTAGAACCACGGTGCCATGGGTGTCCCACGCCCCCGAGCTGCCCCTCTGGCTCCCATCTTCCTCACGTGCACCTCACAGGGGTCCCCTGCTCAGTGCAGGGTCCCCTGCGCCCACCATGGGCTTCATGTATGTGTGCTGCAGTTACCCCCGGACACCCGGACCTCTGTCCCCCACCTGTGGTTCCTTCTCCATTAGACTGCGGGAGCCCTATCTGCCCCTCTGACCTGCCACTCTCCCCCACTGCCCCCCAATCTGGGCGGGCCAGAGCTGGGTTGACCTGCAGTGCCTCGTGCTGGGCCCACACTCGTCCAGCCTGGTCCGGGGACTGAATTACGACTCGGCCTCTGAGCCGGCTCCTGACCTGCTCGCCTCTCTCTCAGGTATTCCGGAGTGGGGAGGGCATGGGCATCCGCCTGGATAACGCTTCTGCCTTCCAAGGGGCCGTCATCTCCCCCCACTACGACTCCCTGCTGGTCAAAGTCATCGCCCACGGCAAAGACCACCCCACGGCCGCCACCAAGATGAGCAGAGCCTTAGCCGAGTTCCGAGTCCGAGGCGTGAAGGTGAGAGGTCATTCGTGTCCCTGCCTCAGCCCTGCCTTTGCCGCATGTGGACCCTGGGCTGCACTCGGTCACTACAGCTGCCGGGCCCTTCTGTGTCCCCGGGAGTCGGCCTGGGCACCAGCCCTGGGCCAGAGTCAGGTCTTGCTCTGCGGACCCCATGCTTCTCCTGCCTCCCAGGGTGAGGTCACCTGGAGCGTGTGTTAAATCCACATACTGGCAGGCCTCCTCCTGGAAGTTTTCCTGTCCCACAGGTTTGGGAAGGGGCCCTGGAGCCTGTGTTTTGAGCAGGCTCTCTGGGGAATTCTTAATTCCAGGAAAATGGGGAGCCCCTGGGCAAGAGCACAAGGCTGTGTGGACGTGGTCACTTTGCACAAAGTCCGAGCCCCTCCTGCCCTCACCGCCCACTGCCTGGCCTGGCATGTGCATATGTTGGCTGTTTTGGGGACAGCCAGGATCGGGGGGCTGCAGCTGGAGGCGTGCGCACAGGGAGGCTGGGGCCCGCCCTCGGGCTCAAAGCCTGGCGGCCAGCATGGACCCGAAATGCCCAGTGGCCTCTTGGTGGGGCTCCGTTGCCTGAGTCTGCAGCTAGAGATGAAATCACAGCCACACACTGTCTCGTCCTTGAGGCGGTGCTGCCCACGCATCTGTGGGTGTCCCTGGGCAGACGCTCCCATCAGACACCCGAAGGGTGCCGCCCAGCCTCGCCGTGGTGGGTGGCTGCCAGGAGACCTGCTCCTCGTCCCCTTTGGGGAGTTCCCAGAGGATGGTGCCCATAGCAGACGATGCGCCCCCTTGCCTGCTGCGCACACGACTCTTGCTCAGCGGGAGCGTTGGGGCACGTGGGCAGCGTGGCCCTCTTGGTGCCCTGCATCACCCTTCTCCCCATGGACGAGGCTCTGTGGTGCGTCCTGGCAGGTGCCCTGGTGGGTGCAGAAGCCTCTGAAAACACGTGGCTAAGAGGGAGGGAGCTGGGGGGCCTGTGCCGGTGGGCGTCTCCCTCAGACCATTGGCCCACCTCACAGGCAACGAGGTTCCCGAGGTGCTGGGGTGTCTGTGCTCTTCCACGAGGAGCCTCAGGGCTCCAAGTCAGGGGGCTCTTTCCTGCACATATGGGAGATGTGTCATGATGTCACATGCTCCACCTGCTATCTCACAGAGGGGGCTTGGTTTTCCCAGCATGGTGTCCGGGGGCTGCTTCCAGGGCTGTGGAGTCAGTGTGTACTGTGACCCCAGTGGGGACCCGGCCACCCCCCTGTCTCCCCACCCCTGTTGCTCAGTGTCATCCTTGTTGGTGACTGGCCAGTCCATGGCTGTGTCTGTGCCACAGGACCCTCCACCTGTTCTGCAGCCTGGAGGCCTCATGGCACTTGGTGTCTGAGGGCCCTGGAGGTGCAGAGGGAGACCAGGGCCCCAGGGCCCCATGGAGAAGGCAGGGAACCAGGGCAGGACATGGGTTCCTGGGGGCACCAGTGTGTTCCCCAGATGTGCCCCCCTGACCAGGCCACTGGCTCTTGCTATGCCTGCAGCCTCTGCCAACCCTGTACTCACAGCACTGCGGCCCCTTCCCGTCTCAGTGCCCCGCCTCCCTCCTGTCCTCCCTCCCCTGACCCCTCTCCCCACAGCCCTGCGCCACCCCTGTCCTCTCTCTGTGCCCTTGGAGGGCTCATTCTCCCCTGCTGTTCTCCACTGAGAGCCTTGTTTCATTTACTTAACCAGGATCCCTCATGGGCCACATCCAGGTACGTGTTCTGGGGCTGGGAGGGCAGGCGTGTGTACACCCACAAACCCACAAGCGTGTGAGCTCGGCTTGCACACATGCGCACACACACCTTACCGTGCCAGCTCTCAGTGGGCTGCCCAGCAGAACCAAGCAGGCCTTGCACAGAAACGGCCACACACCCCTGGGCACATGCACTGTGGCTACCGCGGCTCAGGCACCACTGCAGGGCCTCGGGTGCCCGCACTGCCCTCCACGGTGGAACTCGGGGCCCCACATGTTCTTGAAGCATCTGGGTGTGCCTGGTACAGGGTAGACCACATGTGCCTTTGCGTATTTGTGTTCGGAGCACTGATTCCTCCTAGCCAATGCCCAGGAGCCATGAGCAGGCAGCCATGCTTGGACTGTGGCTCCTTGGGCTGGGGCTAGAGCAGGGCAGTGGCCATGTGGGTATGGGTACCCCCCAGTATTTGCCCCTCTAGTGTCCAGCGAAGGGAAGGCTTGACTCAGTCTTTCCAGACAAGCCCAGAGCCAAGCACAGGGGTGTTAGTGGAGCACCTGGGAGCTGAGATGGTGCTCAGGGCCCACTGCACTGATAGGAGCCTTCTAGAGGGTCCTTGGGATTCCAAGCCCATCCCATTCCCTTTGGGATGACATACAAATCCAGAAGATCCCCTGGGAAATGGTGAATAAGGTTGTCACTAACAGGGCCACAGGGACTTTCTTATGAGTTAGAATGTTGCCAGCCCAGATCCCTCTGCCCCAGAGGGCTGTGCCATCCCCCCGTGCTCCTGTGGTGTGCACCATTAATGTCCGTGCCACTGTGAGGACCTCACATTCTGTCCTTGGCCTGCCATGAGGGGTGTCCCCTGCACTTACAGATGCAAGCACAGCACTGAGGGCTCATGGCCCATAGTTCCCTAGGGGCCAGGCCTGGGCTCGCCCAGTTAGAAGGCACCAGACAGATCAGAAGGCCAAGAGCACTCCAGGTTGCTTCTGCTTGGGCAGCCCCAGCCCTGACAGTCCTGTGAACCTCCACTGCCCCCCCTCCCCGCCCACCCCAGGGGACCTAGCAGGATGAGACCAGAGACTAGTACTGAGGTGTCCCCAACAATTTTATTATAAAGAAAACAAGACTCCCACTTGGTAGCTGTAGCCCCTGCCTCGATGGCTGTGAGCACCTTTTAGAGGGACCTGTCCCCTTAGACCTGTCTGTAGGCCAGAACCAGGGGAAGGGCCCCCTGTCCTGCCAAGCACAAGGGGGCCTGAGGTACCGAGGGTGAAACTGGGAGTGACTCCCAGGCAGTGCTGACCCTCCCGGCCAGGTGGCTGCCTGCGCTGGGCCCTCTGCCCCGGGCTGACTCCCTTCCCATCATACCACACTCTCCTCCAGCCTCTCCGCACTGCCCCCCATCCCCCGGCACCCTGTCCCCAGCAGCCCCCCGTGTACAGAGTGGCTCCGCCGGGCCCAGGCCCCTCCAAGGCGCCTGGCATAACCATAGCACCCACCAGTGTCTCCCAAGTCCAGGGAGCAGCTCCGCTGGGGGCGAGGTGGGGGGCTCCGTGGCGGGTGGGTTTTGGGCGTGGGGCTGGTGCCTCCGTTGGTTTGGGATTGGACGTGACTGAGCTTGAGGGGGAGGCGGCCATTCCCGGCCCCCCGGCCCCGAACCAGCAAGGCCACAGTGAAGACCAGTAAGGCAGCCACCAGCACACCCCCCACAGCCACAGTCAGGGTCCCGCCCAGCACATGGGCCTGCAGGGCATGGCAAAGGGGCGTGGCCGGCAGCGTGGAGAAGTGGGCACAGCCCAGCAGTTTAGTGGCCGTGAGGTCAGAAGGCCCAGCAGCAGGTGACAGGGCCAGCAGGCAGAGGTCGTAGTCGGCACCAGGGACCAGGTGCTTCAGTAGGAAATGTTGGCTGGAGGCTGGAATGATCCTGCAGGCAAAGTGTGGTCGTCAGAGTCCAGGCATTGAGTTCCAGGCCCCGGGCCTGCCCCACACAGCCTCGAAGACCCCTTCACAGCCCTCACCACATGCTCTCAGGTCCCAGCTCCAAATACCCTTTCCCTAGGACCACAGGATCTGTGTGTTCACTCAAGAAGCCATAGGAACCAAGACAGACATGCACGTGTGGCCGTGCAGGAGACAGGTGTGTGTCCTGACACACAGGCCCAGGGCGAGCAGAGACATCACAGAGACAGAAATGACGTGCATGCGCGCTGGCCATGTGCTTAAGTCCCGACAGCACATGCCAGGAGGCCTGCAGTGAGCTCAGCCCTGAGGGACAGACCACTGGGCCACTGCCCACCTCCTCCCAGCACTTCCCACTTCCTGTCCCCTCCCCCTGCAGTCCAACACCCCCAGACAGCTCAGACACTTAGGAGAGGGGTGTGTGGAAGCCCCAGGGAGAGAGGAGGGGAAAGGCGGCCCCACTCTGGAGGGGAGGAACCTAGGGGCTGCAAAGGGCATCCTCACCGGTAGATGAGGGTCTCATCTTCACTGCTGTTGTACTGGATTTGGAACATCCACACGGGGTCTGCTGGCCGCCCGGGCCCCCAGCTCACCAGCCCTGAGGTGGCAGTCACTTCCGTCACTTGCACGACCGGCTCAGACTCTAGCATTCCCTCGCCCTCTGCAGCAGTGCGGGCCGAAGCAGCAATGTCCGAGGGCCCGGGTCGGCCACCCTCAGTGCTGCCGTTGCCACCATGGGGCAAGGCCAGTACCCGGAGCTCTACATGGGCTGTGGCCTCACCAGCTGGATTGGTGGCAATGCAGGTATAGTCCCCTGCATCCGTGGATCCCGTCACCCCAATCTCTAGGGTCCCATTGGGGAAAGCCCGGGCTCGGGAGGAGTTGCCAACCAGCCGGTCATCTGGGCCGACCCAGTGCATAGTGGGTGAGGGGTCACCAAGGGCTCGGCACCGCAGCGTGGCCCGCTGGCCCTCCAGTACCCAGAGGCGCTGCGTGTGGCGGGCAATGAGTGGCGGCTCACAGGAGAACTCGCCTTCGGGCACTGCCCAGAAGTAGCGGCCAGCCAGGCTAGGTGGGGAGGCACAGGTCTCCAGGTCATCAGGCCGGGCCAGCCGCCGCAGCCACAGCAGCTCACAGTTGCAGTGCAGGGGGTTCCCGCTGAAGCTCAGCACCAGGGGTGCAGGCGAGGCCTCGGCGTCGCGCCCCCGGGAAAAGAGCGGGTCAGGTGCCAGCGTGGCCAGGCGGTTGGAGGTAAGGTCCAGGCGGGAGAGCTGGCCAAGTTGGGCAAAGGCGCCCGGGGGCAGTGCGTCGATGAGGTTATGGTCCAGGTTGAGGGTGTGCAGGGCAGGCATGGCGCCGATGCCGGCCCAGGGCACCTGCCGCAGGTTGTTGTAGGACAGGTCCAGGTCCTCCAAGCTGTCCAGGAAGTCGTCGAAGGCCCCTGGTGCGATGCGGCCCAGCTGGTTGCCGCTCAGGATGAGGTGCTGCAGGTTGACGGGCCCCCGTAGGCTGCCAGTGCCCAGCTCCACCAGCCTGTTGCCGTCCAGGTGTAGGGAGCGCAGGCTCTCCAGGTCCCCGAAGGCGCGGGCCCCGATGCGGGTAATGGCATTGCGGGACAACGTCAGGTCCACCAGCCCTGTCATGTTGCGGAAGTCTGGTGGCCCCAAAGCCTGGATGAAGTTGTCAGCCAGCCGCAGCTCCACCGTGCGCCGGTCCACATTGGGTGGCACAAACAGCAGGCCTCGGTGGGCACAGAGGGTGCTGAGCGACTCGGACAGGTTCTGGCAAACACAGGGCAGTGGGCAGGCAGCCGCTCCACTGGCCAGCAGCAGCAGCAGGAGCGATGGGGCCATGGTGAGTGCCCTGTAAGGAAGGGCCAAAGCCCAGGAACAGGTGGGGTTGGAGCAAGTGCCCACTGTGCCCAGGGCCCAGTCTTGGGGGATCAGGGTCAGAGGCCCCGAGATCTGAGGGGGAGGTTGGGGCCTGGAGGGCCAGCCCCCCCCCTACCCCCCCAGAGTAAAGGCTGCTGCATCTCAAGCAGTTAGGGGGAGTCCGGGTTCTGGGGACAAGGTGAGGCCTGATGCAGGAAGTGGAGGTGGGCATGAGAGCAAGGAGGGTCCCGGAACTTCCTTTCCCTGGCTCCCTGGAATCTCCAGAATCCCCCTACCTATGTGCTATCCCCCGCCTCCACTAGGGAAGGTGTCCCCCAAACCCTTCCCTTGGCTTTTCGCCCCTCCCCAGCAAGCTCCCACGCTGTGCCCTGCGCTGAGGGGGGAAGGGAGCTCACCTGGTATCTGTAGATCAGGGGGCACGGGCCGGCCTCCCCACAGGCTCGGCCGGCCCCCACCGACTCCAGGCGGCTCTCCAGCGGGGGCGAGGCCCGGGGCTGACCGGCCGCCCACCGGGCGCCCACCAGCCCATGGCGCTTGGGCCCGCGGCCCCGGCTCACTTGGTTCCCAGCACCTTTTCCCCGCTCGGCTCGTGGCGGCGGCGACAAGCAGGCGGGTGCGCGCTAGCGAGCACGCGCGCCGCGGACACGCACGTGGAGGGCGGAGGGGGAGGGGCGGGCGGGGTTCCACCCGGGCCGGCTCCCGAGGTCACGGGGACGCGGCCACTGCAGCACCCACGGTGGCTCCCGGTTACACCCGAGGCCCGGGCCAACGCGAACCCGCCTCGCAGCCCCTCTGCGCTAACGCAGCACACTCACCCTTGCATAGGCGCGCGCGCCCCCGGACACCCAGGCGCCCCAGCATCCTGCACCGCTCGGGCGCCTGCCGCTACTGCGCGAACCGTCACTCTGCAGACAGCCAGACAAAGCCCCAGCTCGCGGGCCCCTTCACCATCTCCCAGAGACAGGAGCCTTTGTCAGATGTCGCTGGGCACCCTCCCCAACACAACCATACATGCCTATACACCCACACACCCACACTTCCCTGCACCCACAGGAAGGGCCGCGCGCAAACCCGCGCTGTTGCTGGGACCCTCACATTCACAGACACACTCTGAAGGTCATAACCGTTCTGCATCACCAAGTCACGTGCAGGGTCCCCAACACGCATGGGGCCCTGGGGGGGAGGGGCTTGGGTGACGCCCCTGTCAGGGATGCTGCGTGGTGGGGCAGAGAGGGCTCGACTGGGGCTGTTGCCCCACCCTGCTGCCCGCTCCTCCCTCTCCCTTCCCAGGCTCCCCGCCCGCCCTGCGAGCTGGGAGCCAACCGGTCTCCGCCTCCGGCCCTATTGGTCTGCGCAGCGCGGTTTCCCAGCAGGCCGGCGGAGGCACGCCGTTTGAAGCTGTGCGTCAGTGGTCCTCGCCAAGCCCGCAGCCCCTCCCTACCACTTTAGCTTCTGCCGGGCCACGTTCCTGGGAGAGCGGCCTGGGATTAGCTTAGCTCCCAGGATAAAGGGCTCCTGGTGGGGAGGTCCCGGCTTCCGGCCTCCGAGATCTGGGGCTTGGGTGGGAGCGCTGCGGGTTGGGAAACAGGTAGGACGCCCTAGTCCTTCGTAGTGCTCCGCCCAATTAGAAACAAGGGGAGGCAGCCCTCCTCCCACCTCCTAGTCCTCAGGATACCTGGATTTCACCCCTTTCCTTCCCTCCCCTCCCTCCAGACTGATTCCTAGGAACCTGGTGGGTGGGAACTCGGGAAAACAAACCGAATTCTAATCCTGCCTGGCACAGCAGGTGACATTCTGCAAGCTATTTAACCACTGAAAAATTTCCTCACCTAGGCCAAGGGGTATTAATCGTATGTACTTATGTGCTGTGGGGTGAGAAGAGAGGAAATGATACAGCCTGGGAGGGGCTTGATCACCTTGGGGTCTCGGTTCTGGAGCTGGAAGCCAGGGGTGAGGCTCACCAGGGAGTGTCCTGTATGACAAAAAGCCCAGTGACAGCCCTGATAAGTCCATTCCTGCAGGGGTGAAAGGAGCACCCCCGAGGTGACCAAGGAGGAGGAGGGCAAGATGTCTTGGAAGCCCAGGTAGAGAATGTCCAGGTGGAGCTGTGAGCAAGAGGAAGGGACTTAGCCACAAGGAGGGACCTTAGTGAGAATGTCGGAGAGGCCGTGTTGTGTGCGTTGGTCTCTGTTGGAAAGCGTGGCTGGGAAGAGAGCGGGGTGGCTGCTTCATGCCACGGTGCTGTGGGAAAGGCCTAATCCGTTTCCTGTGCAGTAGGAGGTGTGGAGGGGCTTGTTTTCAGATCCCTGAGGAAGGAGGAGGTGGTAGTCAGCACATGATCTGGGGTGAGCAAGGAGGAAGGAAGCAGGCTCAGCCCCCTGACAGCTTAGGGAACTCTGTCAGAAGCGGGGTGGTGGTGGTGAGATGGGGAAATGCCACTCCACAGGGAGCATGGTGCCCTGGGGGACTTGGGAAGCTTGCTGGCCCGGTGGCACCTTCAGCTGCTTCTCCTTTACCCCTCCGTACTGCTTGGTGACACCCTCCCACCTACCTCTGTCCTGCAGACCAACATCCCCTTCCTGCAGAATGTGCTCAACAACCAGCAGTTCCTGGCGGGCACCGTGGACACCCAGTTCATCGATGAGAACCCTGATCTATTCCAGCTGCGGCCTGCACAGAACCGGGCCCAGAAGCTTCTGCACTACCTCGGTCTGGCCCTGAGACTGCCCTTCTCACTCTTCCCACACTCCTTGCTCCTGGGTCCCCACCCAGAGAGCTTCCTACCACCCCCTGTCCCTGCCCTCAGCCTCGTGCTTTGCTTTGCCCTCCCACCCTCCTTGTCCTGATCTTGGAGGCCGCCTTTTCTATCCATGTGGCCCTCAATAGGGCCCCACTGCCTGGACCCAGGAGGGTTTGGCTTTGGAGGGAACAGGGCCCAGCTGGAGGGATCGCCCATCTCTGAGCCCACCTACTCTCACTCTTGCCCTCAACTCAGCCTCTGCCCAGCCTGCCCTGACCCCACTACCCTCTGTCTCCGCAGGACACGTCATGGTCAATGGCCCGACCACCCCAATTCCTGTCAAGGCCAACCCTAGCCCCACGGACCCCATTGTTCCTGCAGTTCCCATAGGTAGGTGAGAGCCATTCTGCCAACTCATGGGGGAGACCGAAGAGGCTGCCACCTCCAGAATGGGTACTAATGCCCTGTCTGCCCTAGGCCCGCCCCCAGCTGGTTTCAGAGACATCCTGCTGCGAGAGGGGCCTGAGGGCTTTGCTCAAGCGGTGCGAAACCACCAGGGGCTGTTGCTGATGGATACCACCTTCAGGGACGCCCACCAGTCACTGCTGGCCACTCGTGTGCGAACCCATGACCTCAAAAAGATCTCCCCTTATGTTGCCCACAACTTCAGCAAGCTCTTCAGCATGGAGAACTGGGGAGGTAGGCCAGAGGAGGAGGGCTGGAACTGGGACAGTGCCTGGCAGGAACTGGGTACCCACTGTGTGATTAGGCCACTGGGGACTCTGCAGAAGAAGCTAGAGGCGTTGACTTGGAGGAAACTGGTGAGAACTGAACAGCCAGTGTGTGTTTTGTTTAGCAAATAGAGACTGGCACCCACTCTGGCCAGGCCTGGTACAAGGCATAAGATCACAGGGCTGAGACCTAGGCAGCTCAGGGTCAGAGGGGAAACACAGACATTATAGCAGAGAATTGGGGGCACAGAGAGGACACAGCCTGAGCTGCCCTGAGATCAGTGAAGGGAAGTCTAGGGGTGGGGTGGGGAGTCCAGGTGGGAATGTGAGGGACACTGAAGATAAGCAGGGCCTGACATGGAGGCCAGAGCCTCAGACCACAGAGCTGCAGGGTATGTGGGGTCCCCATGACACTTGGGGCTGACCTGGGCCTCTTGGTCCCTGTGCAGGAGCCACGTTTGATGTTGCAATGCGCTTCCTGTACGAGTGCCCTTGGCGGCGTCTGCAGGAACTCCGGGAGCTCATCCCCAACATCCCATTCCAGATGCTGCTGCGGGGGGCCAATGCCGTGGGCTACACCAACTACCCCGACAATGTGGTCTTCAAGTGAGCCTGGGCTTGGGCGGGCACATACCACACTGCAGGTGCCAGGCCACACTGCGATGGCCTGTGCTCCCACAGCAGGCTTGAAGCCAAGCCTCCCAGTAGCTGTACCCAGTAAAGGCTGCTATTGGGAAATGTCACAAAGTGCAGAATTATAGTTGAAGAACTAGAGGGGCTTCTAGGTCATGGGCCATGGAGGTCCCAAGAAGGCAGATGACTTGTTCCAGGCCATGTGGTGTAGAGCTGGAGCTGGAACCTAGCCTCAGCACACCATACCCAGTGCTCTGCCCCCTCAGCCTGCCACTCCTCTGCAAAGCAAGGACTCTATCGCTAGTCCTTCTGGCCCTGGGCACAACCAGCATAGGACAGCTCTGCTGTCTGCCAGATGCCTCTGGGGTGACCCTGCCCAGCCCGAGTTGCCCTTGAGGCCTTGTCCACACTGTGGTGTTTCCCCACTGACTCTGGGTACTATGCTCCCTGCCAAGCCAGAGCCTAAAGAACTCATCGTGCAGGGGCCTCTGGTGGGCTGGGAGCCAGAGAAGGAAGTGGGGGTGGGATGGAGCTCACCCCCAGGGCTTTCCTGCCCACTCAGGTTCTGTGAGGTGGCCAAGGAGAATGGCATGGACGTCTTCCGGGTCTTTGACTCCCTCAACTACCTGCCCAATTTGCTGATGGGCATGGAGGCAGCAGGCAGTGCTGGTGGCGTGGTGGAGGCCGCTATCTCCTACACGGGGGACGTGGCCGACCCCAGCCGCACGAAGTACTCGCTGCAATACTACATGGGCTTGGCTGAAGAGCTGGTGCGCGCCGGCACCCACATCCTGTGCATCAAGGTGCCTGGGCCCAACCCGCCTCCAACAGCCCCCCTTTCCTATCTGCTCCTCTGCCTCCCTGTCACATTCCCCCCTCCCCCACAACCATGTATACATTGTCCCCTTTCTTACCACCTCTTCTCTTCCTCTTCCCCAGGATATGGCAGGGCTGCTGAAGCCAGCAGCCTGCACCATGCTGGTCAGCACTCTCCGGGACCGCTTCCCTGACCTCCCGCTGCACATCCATACCCACGACACGTCAGGGGCAGGCGTGGCAGCCATGCTGGCCTGTGCCCAGGCTGGGGCCGATGTGGTGGACGTGGCAGCTGATTCCATGTCCGGGATGACTTCACAGCCCAGCATGGGGGCCTTGGTGGCCTGTACCCGAGGCACTCCCCTGGACACAGGTAGGAAAGCAACAGCTCTTGGCTATTCCCCTTTCAAAGCCACAGCCCCCAATACTCCCAGTAGTCTGGCATATTCTAGAATTCAGATACTGTTGCCTGGCCTTGCCTTCCATCACCCAAGTCTGAGACAGGCCTCAAGCTGGCCCTGGGGTCCTGGAGGAAGAGCTGGGAGCTTGACATATTTCCAAGCCCTCCCCTGCCTGTGGCCTCCCTGCAGGGGTACCCCTGGAGCGCGTATTTGACTACAGTGAATACTGGGAGGGGACCCGGGGACTATATGCGGCCTTTGACTGCACCGCCACCATGAAGTCTGGCAACTCGGACGTGTATGAAAATGAGATCCCAGGGGGCCAGTACACCAACCTGCACTTCCAGGCACATAGCATGGGGCTTGGGTCCAAGTTCAAGGAGGTCAAGAAGGCCTACGTGGAAGCCAACCAGATGCTAGGTGATCTCATCAAGGTGAGCCGGGCCCAGTACCCTCAGCCCTGCTTCTGTACCTCCATAAGGTGCCCGGCACCCTAACACAGGGGCTCTTCTCCTCAGGTGACACCCTCATCCAAGATCGTGGGGGACCTGGCCCAGTTCATGGTGCAGAATGGGCTGAGCCGGGCAGAGGCCGAGGCCCAGGCAGAAGAGCTGTCATTCCCCCGCTCCGTGGTGGAGTTCCTGCAGGGCTACATCGGCATTCCGCATGGGGGGTTCCCGGAGCCACTTCGCTCCAAGGTAGGAAGGCATGGCCCAGTGTCAGGTGGGCTTGGGTGTAGGAACTGGGCCTAAACCTCTTCTGTGCTCCCCAGGTGCTGAAGGACCTGCCGAGGGTGGAGGGGCGGCCCGGAGCCTCTCTCTCTCCCCTCGATCTACAGGCACTAGAGAAGGAGCTGACAGAAAGGCATGGAGAGGAGGTCACCCCGGAGGACGTGCTCTCAGCGGCCATGTACCCTGATGTCTTTGCCCACTTCAAGGACTTCACTGCCACCTTTGGCCCCCTGGATAGCCTCAATACCCGCCTCTTCCTACAGGGACCCAAAATTGCAGAGGAGTTTGAGGTCAGTGGCTCTGGCACCTATATACACTCCACGCCAGGGCCCGTCCCCACAGACCGAAGGACCCCAGTACATCTAGTGCTAGACTTTGGCTTGGCTGTCACTGAGCCTTGAGAGCTTTGGATACACAAAGTACCCTTGGGAGACCAGGGAACTAGACCTTTAAGTAAGGAGCTGAGGCCCAGGGTGGGGAGGTTTGCCTGGGGCTGGGTTGAGGGCTGCTCTCTGCCTACCTGCCCTCCCTGCCATCCTCCCTGCAGGTGGAGCTTGAGCGAGGCAAGACACTGCACATCAAAGCCCTGGCCATAAGTGATCTGAACCGGGCTGGCCAGAGGCAGGTCTTCTTTGAGCTCAATGGACAGCTGCGTTCCATTCTGGTCAAGGACACTCAGGCCATGAAGGTATGGTTTCTGCTGCACCAGCTAGATGGTAGGAACAGGCAGGGCCTGGTGTCTCATGTCCCCTTTGCCTTGTCTGCAGGAGATGCACTTCCACCCCAAGGCCCTGAAGGATGTGAAAGGCCAGATCGGAGCACCCATGCCTGGCAAGGTGATAGACATCAAGGTGGCAGCAGGGGCCAAGGTGGCCAAAGGCCAGCCACTGTGTGTGCTCAGCGCCATGAAAATGGAGACTGTGGTGACCTCACCCATGGAGGGCACTGTCCGCAAGGTCCATGTAACCACAGACATGACACTGGAGGGCGATGACCTCATCCTGGAGATTGAGTGATCTAGCCCCAGACTTGCAGCCTGGCCATCCCCACCCCAAGCCTTCTACAGACGCTGTGCTGCCAGGGCAGGCCCAGACCAGCCAGTAGCTAAAGGCAGGAAGGCCTGGCCCTGGAGCTCCTGTCCTCAAGCTGCTTGTGGCAGGAGACACTGCCTGTGGTGGCCCATTCCTTCTCCACCCATCTGTCCTTTCTTTGCTGGTGGACAGTCACTCTTGCCAAATAAGGGACCTATCCTTGCTGGAGACTACAGGTGATGGCACAGGTGGGCCTAGGACCCTGGGGAGCAGGTTTAAGGATCCTACCTCCTGGTGGAGGGAAGACCTAAGCCCCAGGTCCCAAGAACTTTGATCAATAAAACTGGCTTTCCCCTGCCTTCTATGCTGGGTCCTTTGCAGCCCACCCCATTCAGCAAAGGGGCAAGGCTGCCTCTTGGACTTCCCAGGCCAGTTGTACTTTCTTCCTCTGAGGGTAGTGAGGATAAGAGTAGGGCCTTGGTTTAAGCCACTGCTGTCCACTGTATACACACCCAAACAGGATTAGCTAGTTGTTGCTGAAAGTTTGGGGGCCAGGTGAGCTGGAGGGGCCCTTCTAAGCACTTAACACCTATTAACTGAGGGAATCAACAACCCATTTTATGGACACAGGAAGATTAAATAACTTGTCCAGGGTCCCACAGCTAGTAAGAGGCAGTGAGGCAAATCAGGATGTCAGTGGACTTGCTTTCTAACCACAGTGCTTTCTAAACCCTAGGCCAACCTCCCACCCCATTGTTTCAGGGCTGGATGCCAAAAGGCACCACCTTCCTAGGATCTAATCCTGCCCATCCCCCTCCCCCCAAGAAGCTCTTGGGAGAATCCTAAGCCTGAGTCCCAGTTCCCTCACCTTTGGGGTGGGCAGCAACCTGCCTGCATCACTGCACTGCTGCCCCTGGACAGGGGAGATGAGCATGGCGGTGAGTGGGGTGAAAGGCAGAGGTGGGGGTCAGGAGCATGAGGGGCGGGGCAGAGCCCAGATACTCTGACCATGCCAGCACTCCTCTGTGGACTCCAAGATCCCAAAAGTACCCTCTAAACAGACCCATGCTCACCCCCTCTGCCAGCTGGTGCACAGGAGAACTTTCCAGCAAGTAAGTATATGACTGTCAAGATGCTCTTTTAGATCCAGGTGAATATAGTTTAGTCACAGCCAACCTTGGGGTACACATTTGTTTCCTTCAACCACCAGTCTCTGGGAAGGGGACTCAGAACACCCTCCTTGAGTCTGGAATGAGACCTGAAAAGCATCCTAAAAACAAAAGGAAGAGCTGGTGAACATGAGCAGGCTCTAAGAAAGAATCCTGAGTTAACAGTGTTGCTCAGCAGGGTCACTGCTGTTCTCAGGCCTGCAGCCTTTGTTCCTGGTTCCTCCAGGAACCAGACAAGTCGTACAGTGACAGAGGTTCGAGGTAGAGAGAGCCAGAAAAGCCTCCCTTCCCAGGTGACTCTGAGCTAGTTCCTTTTCCATTTTGGATCTACTTCCTCTTGTGTGATATGAGGCTGGTACATTTTGGGGAGATCCTGGTGGTGGCCCCACAGTGGACCCTCCACCGTCTCCAAGGTCACAGGTTGGAGGCTCCACTGGTATGGATGGGGCCCTGGGTCCCACTTCCTAACAGTGGTAGACAAGGCACAGGCCCCCCAGGATGAGCTGGGCCCACACTTGGTACCTGCAGTCCCAGGCCCACCTGTGGTAGGACCTGGGGGTTGGCACAGGAAGGAAGAAGCTACGAGACCCAAGGCAGCCAGAGGCTCTCTAGCTTGTCCCGTACTCTTGGGAACTGTCCCTACCAGGGTGACCTGCCCAGAGGTTAGTTCAAGGTAGCTGGGAGAGATGGTGAGCACATGCCCAAGAACCAAATAGACTAAATTCCCGAAGGTCCAAGGCCGTGTTACCCAAGTTAAATCTCTTTAATATCCCAATACAAAGTCCTGATGCAAAAAGACAATGAGAAAACCCTGGCAAGTTGGAGGGAGGGGTTCGGTAAATTCCACCCCCAGCAGCTTTTCAGGGGCAGAGGAGCTCAGAGAAGCAGCAGTCCAAAGTGAGGAAGGGAGTGCACGGCTCTTGGGACCTTCTCCTTGTCCCCTCACTCCCAGCTGCTCCTCAACCCCCTTTCGAGAGGGGCCACACCCTTTGGATATCTGCTCTTTTCTCTTGGTCCCTGGGATTCAACTAGCTCTGGCTTCAATCCCCTACAAAAATTCCTGAGATCTCGGGGACCCCAGCCAGTTCCTCCCCTGCAGTCCCCCTTGATGGGGAGGGGCTGGGGAGCCCATGAGAGTTCATACAAGTGAGTATAGGAGCATGGGTCAGGAGCACAGGGGAGCCTCTGAGTCCCCTGCCCGCTCCAAAAGGACACAAAGGGGAAGACTGCCGTAGAGCTTGGGGTCCGTGAGCGGCTGGAGCAGAAGCAGGAAGAGTCCTACACCCAGGGCATAGCCTGCCAGCAGGGGCCGCCTCTGTGGGTGCTCCAGGGCTGCACACACAGCAGGGAAACCCATGTAATTGCAGAAGGAGTGGCAGAGAACTGGCCCAATCAGGTGTCCTGAGGAGGGAGACAGAGCAGCTCATGGAGCAACCACACCACCTTCCCGGGCCCTTCCAGGGCTAATGACCCTTATCCCCTGAAACAGGAGATCAATGCCCACTCATCCACCCACACACATGGTCTCTGCTTCCTTCACCTCTTAGACCTCACTAAGCTGAGAGCCCAAGGGCTGTTGAAAACAAAAAAAAACAAAAAACATGTCACTCCTAGAACAGTCTTTCCAGTCTCCCACCCACTCCTGTGGGCCCCTGAGCCCCTGGGGAGCCATGATGAGAGACTGAAGACCAACCTGTGCGGATGAAGAGGAAAGCAGTGTAGGCACCGAAGACAGCTGTGTAGGAGAACTGGAACGCTGGAGATGGGGAGGCCACAAGTGACCACACCTGCATGCCCTTCCTGTCCAAGCACTGCACACCCATCAGCCAGCAATATCCCCTTTCCCCTGGGGACAGTGCTGCCTGCCCCAGCACCTACAGCTGTCCTCTGTACCCCAACTCCCACGGCCAGCAGCCCCTCCAATACTATCACCCTATGTTCCCATTTCTCCTTCCAGGGTGGCTATTAGGGACACTCACACACACCCCAACCCAGGATTGCCCCAGGCACGCTCTCTAGGACTCACCTGCAGATAAGAAGATGCTCCCTACACTGCTCTGGCGGAAACGAAGCTGCTCAAAAATGTGGTGAAAATGGGCTGCAAGGAAGACGAGAACCACGTCACATTCCTCTCAGCCTGCCCTATAGCCCTACCCTTGCCTGAAGGTCCATTCTCTGCTCTCACATTGGGAACGTCTTGACAGCACCAGGTTGGACAGACTCACCAACTCCAAAGAAGAGTGGGCAGGTGAACACAGCAGGGCCCAAGCCCGTACACGGTGCTAACATGGGTAGCATGCAGGCCCGGAACACCAGCTCCTCAGTCAGGGGTGCAATCACCTGGTTCCGCAGCCAGCGCATGTCCGTGAGGCAGCGGGCCCAGGAACGAGGTGCTAGGGAGGCGATTCAGGACAATGAGCTATTGAACAGAGAGACCCTAGAGCCCCAGGGGCCCCTCCCGCACAAATTTTTCCTGGTCAACCTCAGGTTAGGCATCAATACTCCTGAGAACAGGTAAGGGTCAGCTTTGTTTATCAGATCCAACATAAGACAGTGTCTCAAGAGGACTGAACAGAAAGCCATTAGTAGCTGAGGCAGGATATCCTGAAGTTAACTCTGGAAACATCAAAATCTGCCCAAGATCTGCTCTGGTCTGGAGAAGCCAAAGGTTAGGGAAAGCAAAGAACAATGCTCTCTAGTCTACTCCAAGTACTCCTGGGGGCCCCCTAGGGGGCTCCTTGGATATCAGAAGCCAACACTCAGAGGCCACTTACTGCATGTCCCCAGTTTACTAATGAGGAAACGTACATCTCAAGTCTTATGTTCGGATCTCACCATGAGAACAGTGATTGCCTTTGTCCTAGACGGCCTGTGTCAAATTTTTCCCCTCAGCCCTTAAGACTCACCTAAGACAACCTTCAAACCATCTGCCAGGTCACAGGGGCAATCCATAGAAAGCTGCATCAGTGGGCCCAGAAAAAGGATCTGGAGATAGAAAAAAGGAGCAATCAAAGGAAAGGTTTAACCACAGTCTACTGCTCTTGCCCAGACAAGGCCTCATGAAATTTCAAGTTTCTCGTTCTCAGCTAGGATTTCCCAAGGGCCTTGAGCCATCTCACAATTTCTGTCTCCTATTAGTCAAAAATTGGACACAAGTGGAATAAGAGGAAAAGATCACAGGAGCGTCATGCTAATAAAAAACAGAAGAGAAAAGATAAAGCAGGTGGACTCACCATGGTCAGCAGCAGGGGCAGTAGTGCTGCTGGGAAAATGCCCTCCAGCCTGAAGCCCATCAAGGTGAGCAGGGATGTGCCTGGCTGAGCCACAGGAAAGGGGGCGTCAGTCTTGCTCCCTCCCGCAAAGACCCCTTTCATCTCTCCCCTAGTCCCCTCTGCCCCTCCTCCTTCGCACCTGGATGCCTGTGAGTTCCCTCCAGAGTAGCACGCAGAGTGGCGAAAGACTGGACACCACCAGGACACTGGTGAAGCGCCGCTTGATGACCGCAGGGTGGTCCCTACGGAGGAGGCCGAAAGTTCAGGGGGCCCACGGCTGCATCTTGACAGCGCGGCCCCGCCCTCGGTTCGCCCAAGCTCCGCCCGCAGCCCCGCCTCGCGGAGGCGCGGGTTCCGGTCGCGCGCGCAGCCCCCGCACCTGGGCAGCTCGCTCTTCCAGACATAGAGGCTGCCCACATACGAGCAGGCGAGGCTGAGACAGGAGAACACCGACACCCAACAACACAGCCCGGGGCCCGGACCCCCCAGAGCCGCCGACTCGGGTTGTCGCTCGGGCCGGGACACCGACAGCAGTCGCAGCCCATCCCCGCCCAGCGCCGCCATTGCGCCCGGACCCGCGGCGCGTAACAGTGACGCGAGCCCGCCGCCGCTCGGCCCAAGCCTGCCGAAAAGTCTGATGACGTCATAGGAGGCGCGGGCTCCCGGCCCCGCCCCCGACTCCGCCCGCAATAGTGAAACAGACTCGGTACGTGCGGAGTAGGTTTATTGAACAACTAACTACAGGACTCAGTTCAGGGTTTGGGACTCAACCACTCCGACAGATTGGAGACCTCTTGCAGCCACAGTGCGTCCTGCAGGAGGAAAGGACCGGGGTGAGGATCTCTTGGCAGCGGCCGGGTTCCCGCCCTCCCCTGCGCAGCCCTCGCCGGGTTACCTCGTGGCTGCTCCCGGGGCCCGCCCTGCTTCCGATAGGGGTCAGGGAGGCCGCGGGAGTCTCCACGCGGCACAGGGCAACCTCTGACGCGCTCGGGACCCTGGCAGAGTGAAAACTCTGCATCTCCTCCACGACCTGGAGGAGGCTGCCCCTCTTAAGCCTCTTGTTTTCTACTTGCTCGCTGGTCCCTAGAAGAAAACAAGCCCTTTCATCTTCCACGACTCTGTGCTAGAAAGACCCTTGGGGGAAACCAGGGTGAAAGGGAGGAACTGAGTTCCGGGTCTATCAGCTTTCTCCCCTTAGAACCCTTTCATCAGGTCCTATCCAGATCAAAACCCGGCAGCTCTGGGCCATCAGGCTTACGGTGAGGCTGCAGAATGGTTTTACAGTTTCCCTATCCCCTCTGAGCTGGGCCTGGGAAGGGTCATTTTGAAAGTTCAGAATAGTGCTTTGCACCCACACCATACAGCTGTGGTTATTTCCAGACACACACACACACACTCTCTCGCTCTCTCTGAATGCTGTTGCTGTTTTAATACACTGACAGCTCCACATAACACATCAAGGTTGAGGTGGTGTCTGCACCCAGGAGCAGCCTCCAGAGCCCCAAACATAGTAGTAACCAAAAGCAGGGAGAGCCACAGATCAACCAAGTGGATTCAGGACTCCACCCCATCACATGCATCTATCTATAACTGCACAAACTATATGAGAAATTTCTAGTCCTATCATACCAATTTTGGGGATGGAATGCCTCCTACTGTCCAGAACACCCACAGTGGCAGTGGGAGCCAAACAAATCCCAGAAGGATACTGCTGTGGAGGAAGGTGCAGTTTAAAAGCCTTGAAATCATATCTTTTACTTTCCAGCTTTGATCCAGGGCTCACCTGAAAAGCTAAAACCTTACCTGCAAGGAGCTCCAGGCTGCTGTTCTCATGTGCATCCTCTGTGCTCTCTGAATCATTTTTCTCTGGGAGCACCTGCTTAAAAAATTAGAAGTCCTGTTAATTCTAAGTGAGCCCCAATGAGATAAGTGTGCCCAGTGGCTCTGTTTATCTCACCAGCAACTCTCTCTTACTTCCAGGCTCCTGTGAATCCCCCTACCTAGCCCCCAACCTTCCAAGCTTCCTTGCAGCTCACTCTGGCATTTCTTCGTCCTCTGAACTCAGATCATTCACCTGTCTGCCCCATTCCGTGGGCTCTGAAGTATTCGCTGTATGCCCTTGTTCATCATTTTTATGTGTGGATGTTCATTTTCTGTATCTTAAGTTTCCTGAAACATAAGGTTCATCATGCCTACATCTCTTTACAGGTAGCACAGTCAGTACCTTGCACAGGGTAAATCTTTAACAAATGACTGACTGGGTCAAACCTAGGATGTCACAGAGCACCTTTTGGAGTCTCGGTAGCCTTTCAAAGCCCTGCCACACTCAGTTCAATTTGGACAGAGAAACAAAGATACTTACTAAGATTAGAACCCAATTCTAGCTCCTTGTTTTTCAAGAATACAAGTGTCTAAAAGTAGATACGTTCTTCATCAAAATTAAATTTTTTTGTGCTTCTTTAAAAATTTTTTGTGACATTATGAAGAAAGTGCAAAGTCAACACACAAGAAGGGGAAAAAATATTTGCAAATCATATCTGGTAAGGGACTTGTACCCAGACTAAAGAATTCATAATTCAACAATTTAAAAAAATTAAAAATAGGCTTGACAAAGGATCTGAATAGACATTTCTCCTAAGGAGAAACAAATGGACAATATGCACATGAAAAGATGTTCAATGTCACTAGTCATTAGGGAAACGGAAATCAAAAGCACTTTTAAATACCACTTTACACCCACTATGATGGTAATAATAATAATAATAGACAATAACAAGTGTTGGTGAGGATATGGAAAAACTGGAAACTTTCTACAGTACTGGTGGGAAAGTAAAATGGTACAGTCAGTTTGGAAAACAGTTTGGAACTTCTTCAAAAGCTTAAACACAGAGTTATCTTATGATCCAGCAATTCTATTCCTGGATATACAGGGTCCAGCAGAAATAATGCCCAGACTTGAGTTATGATTTTATTACAAAATCTGAACCATACAAGCATATGATTTTGTAATAAAAGATTTGGTATAGATTACCAGCTCGTAAAAGGGGACATTATTACAAAATCAAAAGCATATATGGTTATGATTTTATAATATAATCAAAACTTACGTCCGGGCATTACTTCTGCCAGACCCTGTATATATCCCCAAGAGAATTACAAACCTGTCCACACAAAAATACTTATAGAAGCATTATAATAGCCAAAAAATAGAAATAACACTATGTCCATTGACTGATGGAGAAAAAAATGTGATACAGTAGTCCCTCCCTTATCCAGGGTTTTGCTTTCTCTGGTTTGAGTTACCTGAGGTCAATTACAGTCTAACAAATTAAATGGAGAATTTCAGAAATAAGCAGTTCTTAAGTTTTAAATTGTAACATAATGAAATCTCACACCATCCTGCTCCATCCCACCCTGGATGTGAATCCTCCCTTTGTCCCGTGCATCCACACCCATTAGTCACTTAGTAGCCTTCTCAGTTATGAGACTGACTGTTGTAGTATCATAGTGCTTATGTCCAAGTAATCCTTATTTTACTTAATAAATTAATAAGTTAATTTATTAAGTGAAATAGTATGGGAAAAACATAGTATATATAGGGTTCAGTACTACCTATGGTCTAAGGCATCTGCTGGGGGTCTTGGAATATATCCCCCATAGATAAGGGAGGACTACTGTATATCCATACAATGAAATATCTAGCCATAAAAATGAATTAAGTACATGTTACAACAGATAAACCTTGAAAACATTATGCTAAGTGAAAGAAACTAGACACAAAGGCTACTTATTGTATGATTCCATTTATATAAAACACTCAGTAGAGGCAAATGCAGAGAGATAAGTAGATTAGTGGTTGCCAGGGGATGGGAGGAGGGGAATGGGGATTGGCTGCAAATTAGGTACAGGCTTTCTTTTTGGCATGATGGAGATATTCTGGAATTTCGTGATGGTTGCACAACACAGTAAATATACTTAAGACCCCTCAACTGTACAATTAAAAATGGTAAATTTTGTGATATCTGAGTTATAACTCAATATAAAATAAATATTCTATCATACATTGTTTATTAAAGTTAAGTTTCAATTTCTAAGTAATTACATTCCAAGGAGCATAGAAGGGACAAAGATGGCCCTAAGGGTGTGAGAAAAGAAACAGTATTACAAAAATTTCCAAACATTTTTTTTCTTAGAGAGAAAGCTTATATTTTTACTTCACTCTAGCCTGGAAAATCTCATATAATAGGCAAACCTTTCTCCTATCTTGAAATTGGTCTCACCAAGGAAATATCTACATTCAGATATGAAAATAAAGCTCTGAGCCCTAGAGGAGTCTTGCACATCCCTCATCATCAGGTCCCCCAGATAACACAGCCAGACATTTAATTCTGGTCGCCCCTCTAGCCCTCCAGGAAACAATATTTATCTCATAAGAAAGCTGACTCTCAGTTACTGTTCCTGCTTATTTCTGGTTTAAGATTTTAGTCCCTACACAATCTGTAACACTAAGCCCTGGAGTACTATCTTGTCTACTGCTTCATGGCCCACTGTCCTATTCTAACACTCAGGCTAAAAATCTATACTCCTGGCATGACTGTTCCCTGAATATAGTGTATAAAACTCTGAAAACATATGTTCTCATTTCTTCCATTCTCCATAAACTATACAAGGGCCATCTGGAAAAAATCCAGCCATAATTGCCTCTATTTTTTATATTACATGGCTGGATACTTTCCAGATAGCCCTCGTATAACAGCCATACATGATTTTATTTTACATTACTCAAGAGGTCTGCTATACTATTTTACCTGTTTAGAAATGGAAACTGAGGCAGTGGTTGCCCCAGAGGTAATAGAACTTGACCGATCATCATTGATCTTGCAGTTTTTAGCTGAAGCCACTGGGTGCCACTCTTGTACCACTAACAAGTTATTTACCACTAAATGGTCATCAGAGAGAAACAGTAAGGATCTTGAGTGGCCTTGGATCACTCACTCATCTTCCCGGGGCTTGTGATCCAGTCTGATACGGTAACAATGTTAGGTGTCAGAGGTGTAGGAAGACCTCAGTACAAATCCTAGCCTTGCCATTTACTGACTGTGATTCTGGGCAAATTAGAAAAGTTCTCTAACCAGTTTTTTTCATCTATAGAATGGGAAAACTAACCTACCTTTAATCTCCACTAAACTTTGTGGAGATTAAAGTGGAAATCTTGGCACAGATTAGGGATTCAATAAATGTTCCTTCCTTGCAAAACCTATAGCTACGGGTAAGACCTTAAGTTCCTAGTCATCTTACCAAGTTAATTGGGCTATGAATGGCCCCAAGGCTGAGTCTTCATTGTAGCAACAGAATGGTGCAAAAGAGGTCAGCTCATTTCCTTCTGAGAGCTCCCTGGGATATTAGGGAGGACCAAGAAAAAGGGCTTCTAGATCCTGCTCACATATCCCAGGTCCTATGATAATGGCACACACCTTACCCTGAACCTGTCCCTAGAAATTTGAAGATGTGGATGGGTGTTGTGAATAGTGCCCCCTTCCAAAGATACCTCTAAGTCTTAATGCCCAGAACCTATGGAAAAGGAATCTTGGCAGATGTAATTAAGGACCTTCAGAGAAGATCATCATGGATTTAGAGTGGACCCCAAATCCCATGACAGGTGTCCTTATTTAAAGGAAAGGCAGAGGGAAATTTGAGAGATAAAAGTCATGTGAAGACAGACAGAGATTGGAGTGACATAGCCCACAAGCTAAGGAGGCTTAAAGGGGTGAAGAAGGATTCTCTCCCTTAGAGCTTTTGGAGGAAGTGTGGCCCTGCCAACACCCTGATTTTCAGACTTTCAGGCTCCAGAACTGTGAGATAATAAATTTCTGTTGTTTTTAAGCCACCAAGTTTGATGTAATTTGTTACAGCATCCATAGGAAACTGATACAATGGACATTCACTTTTATGTGCTCAAGTTGTAGGCAGCCACTTTCCAAGTTGGAGGGAAACCATCAAGAGTATTTAGAGTGAGGGGGTTCCCTGGTGGTGTAGTGACTAGGCTTCAGTGCTCTCAATGCCATGGACTGAGTTCGATTCCCAGACAGGGAACTACCCCACTCCCCACACCACCACCACCAAAAAAAAAAAAAAAAGAAAAAGAAAAAGATTATTTAGAGTGAACCAGCTCAAAGGAATATCACATGCATTCCTAGGAAGGTGCTTCCTAGAAGGTACATAAAGCTATGGAAAAAGACGTGGTAAAGGGAGCATTTACAGGGATTTCACTGCTGTCCTCGGCTTTTCTACAAAGCGGAGGAAGATGGGTAAACCAATGAATGCTGTGATCCTTGGGTGCCTGGGCACCTCAACTTCTCCATCCAATCAGGTGAACAGAAGTAGGAGAGAAGAACAGAAATGCTAAAGGCCCTGTTATTCTCTTGGAAACAGTGTCTGTAATTTTTATAGCAAGTTTGAGATATAACTTGCATACATACAATAAATTGCACTTACATAAAATGTACAGTTTAAGTTTTGACATATGTACACACTTGTGAAACCATCTCCATAATCAAGATAATGAACATATCTATCACCCTCAAAAGAACCCTCTGCCCTTAATAATTGCTCCTTCGAACTCCTATCCCTTCCATCTTCAAACAACCACTGATCTGTAAACTATCAATTAGCTGGCATTTTATAGAATTTTACATAAATACAATTTCAGTATGAACTCTTGTATTTACAGTTTTTTTTAACTCAGCATGGCTATTTAGAGATTCATCCATACTACTGTGCGTATCAATAGTTCATTCCTTTTATTGCTGAGTAGTATTCCCTTTAATGAATATACCACAATTGTTTATCCACTTACCTACTGACAATGGATTGTTTCCAGTTTCGGGTTATTATAAATACGGCAGAGATGTCACTAACATTAGTGTGTAAGTTTTTGTGTGGACATATGCTTTCATTTTTCTTGGGTAAATTAAGAACAGAATGGTTGGGTCCTATGATGAGTATATATTTAACTTTTTAAGCAACTGCCAAATTGTTCTCCAAAGTAGTTGTGCCATTTTTCATTCCTACAAATAGGGTATAAGAGTGTCAGTACCTCTCTATCCTTGACAGTATGGTCGATGTTTTTCTCAAAACACAGGCTTCCTTGCTGAAAGGCTAACCTTAGACTGTGCAATCTAAAGCACCTGCACCAACCCACCCTGTATTCATGGTTCCCATACATCAATAAGGAACATTTCCATCAAAGTACTGATTATTTACACTTACCTGCTTCACATCACATGAGCAGTGATGAAGAAATCGGTGCTGTGTGATCTCATGAAATGACTTGCACAGTTTGGTCCCAAATTCCTGTGTATCAGCTGCCTAAAATGGTCCAGAGATAGAATGTGGTGAGTTTCGCTATTGGCAACCAAAGATGAAGTATCCACTGGAAGTTTATATGAGAAGAGGATGAAACAAGTAAGAAGAAAAACTACTGACATTGCTTATGTCATGTTAGAAGTTTCATTAGTACCTATGGACACAGGATAAGTAGAAAGAAGGCCTGCAATACTTGGCATAAGACAAGTAATAGTAACTCTTATAGTTCTTCCAAGTTCTGTTACCTAAGCAAGATCTTTCAAACAAGGTCGTTGTTCTCCTATCTCCATAGGACATAAATATCCCAGAGATCCATCTGTTTATAAAGGGGTTATGTAAATTTCTCTCCTCTAAAACAAGTTCCAAGGGAGCAGATGTTCCACTGAACATTAAGGCTGATGATATACAACTTTTCCTCAGATAAGTTTTTAGAGAGAAAAGGAAAAAAATAACACATTTTTCATCCATAAGTGATGGGTAACAGCCTCTACTTTTTAATATAGAAATGTTAGGATATTAGAGTTAAAGAGGACCAGAGTAAATCACTTAATACAACATATTAATTTCACAGATGAGAAAAGTGAAATTCAAAAAGAAGTAACCAACCCAAAACCTCAAAGCTAGTTAGTGCAACAGTTAGGAATGACCATAGGACTGCCGATATAGTGTTCTTCTCACTACCTTATACTATCCACTTGACCCAGAAAATTGAAGTACTAGATTACAAAGGTATTATACTCTTTGACCCAGATGCTTCACTTAACAGAAATTTATTCTAGGAAATAATTCAAAAGAAGCAAGGTATCAGAAGTTATAATCAATATGACACTAGGCCATAAAACAAGATACACTTGCTATTTAAAAACAAAAAGCTTTAATCTTTGGTCTCCTAGTGTGGTCTTTTTCCCTGAAAAGAGGGCCATATGAAGTAAGAAATGTGTTACCAAAAGTACACAGGATGAAGGAATTGAAAAAAAGGTATTAACTGAAGCACTATTTACATTGGCAGAAAGAATGTAACAACTTAAATGTCTATCATTAGGGGAATGGTTTATTAAATTAGATTAAACCAACAAAGTAGAATAGCAGGTAACCAACACAAATTCTAAGACTGTCAAAATGGGTAAATGTCAAACTATATATGAATACAGAATACTTTGGTTACAATTGTATAATATAATATATGAGATAATATGCAAACATTTTAAATAACAATAATAAAATTTAGTTATTATTTGAAATGTGTGTATTATATTATATATATTATATAATACTATCTTTTGAAAGAAAAAAAGGTACAAAAAAAAATGAAGCCACAGATATGGAATTAATGTGTCACCCCACTGATAATACTAACTGATCAGCACACATTCCTAAAAGGAAGAAAAGAAACTAACATTTGAGAACCTACTGTGTGCTATGCACTTTCACATTTAGCCCTCACCCTCAATAATATAATAACTTTCTGAGATATTACTGTTTTTTCCAATTTATAGATGAAGCTCAGAGAGTTAAGGTTAAGTACAAGCCTAAATCCACATAGCTAATAAGTAAATGAGCTAAAATTTGAACTCAAGTCTCTGATTCCAAAACTTGTTACACAGTTCCATACTGTCAAATACACATAATACTTAGGGCTGCTCAGTTGTTTCCAATGTATTCTGTCACCATGAGGTAACAGAACATTCTTAATCAAGGAACTGGGAATCACTGATCTAATCTTAGTTCTGCTCCTAACTAGCTGTAAGGCCTAAAGTAGAAATTTTAAATAACCTGTTTTTCGCATTTATAAAATAGTATATGAGGGCTGTCTGGAAGGTATCAGCCATGTAATATGAAAAATGGAGGCATTTATGACTGGATTTTTTCCAGACAGCACTCGTACACACCACTATACACACAACATACATTTCTTAAAACACTTACCACAGGCTTGGTACTATGTAGGATCACAGTAGGATCAAATGAAATAATGTTTCTAAAAGGACTTACACATTACTAAGGTAGACGGTAGAATGTCACTAAAACCCTGTCACTTTAAAGCATCCTACTAACTTGAAGGGCCTGGAGGCAGATCTTTCGGAAGCTGCTGCTGGTGCTGCCAGTCACGATACTCATGATGGAATTCATAGCCACTGAGAGTGAGGCCTGTAGTTTCTGACGAGCCTAGGGAATGTAACAGGTAAGAGGAGGCAGTGGTTTATAATAATGCCAACCTGCTGGTTCAGAGAATCTCAAAGGGATCAAAGATGTCAGTAAGAGTAGGATTTCAACAGTTCTTCCCCCTCCATCAACAATCGTTACTAAGTTCATGATATGTAAAGGACACTTAAAGACTGAAGTAAGTAAAAATGTTCTCTCTTTTCATAGGGATGACTTATTGACACAGACACATTCAGTAAAGATAAGCAAAGAGACACTGGGCCATAAAACAGACACACTTACTATTTAAAAACCAAAAGCTTTAAGCTTTGGTCTCTTAGTGTGGTTGTTTTTCCCCTGAAAAGGGAGCCATATGAAGAAATGTGTTACCAAAAGTATAAAGGATGAAGGAATTCAGAAAGTAAAGGTAAGAAGAGAAAGTGGTGTTGTAAAGGTTAGAAAATGGGGGAAGAATATAAGATTCAGTGAAGCAGTAGCTCTAGAAGGATGTGTGGGAAAGGGAGATGTACAGATAATGAAGAGGCACGTTATGAGCCATTTTTCCCTATTATTTTGTCCCTATTTACTCAAACTCACCTACTGGGAGATAAAACTAAGCAAGGTAGTTATAGTGACCCAAGTTACAGTGACCCACTGAGTTCCTAGGCTAGACACAGTGTGTAAGATCAGCCCAGGGGACAAAAGAGGAGAGCCTCAGTGGCATTAATGGGGGAAGGGGTCTTAGGCCGTCTGCCATATAGTCTATCTTTTTCTTAGAGTAGGAGAAAGGAAAATTGTGAAATTCTTATTACCTTGGCAGCCTGGTGATGCTGCTCCAAGGCCTGGTCCAC
This sequence comes from Lyroderma lyra, assembly GCA_004026885.1. NCBI lineage: Eukaryota > Metazoa > Chordata > Mammalia > Chiroptera > Megadermatidae > Lyroderma > Lyroderma lyra. The sequence goes on from PVJL010004122.1 coordinate 51,949, forward strand.
AGCAACCTGAATGGAATCTTGTACCATGCTGTGACTCTCCCTGAGGATGGCACTGAGGTGAGTTGTGAGCAAAGTGTGGACTCCTAGCAGGAGGGAGAATATTGGTAATCCTGAGTGAGCATGACCTCTTCGAGACTGTTCTTCATGTGCTAATTCACTTGTACCTATCTACAAAAAATTACTTTTTTAGACAAAACCCCTCAGCAACTTACAAACCCACCCAATTCCCACTTAGAAATGAAAGAAAGCTCAAGAAAATTAAAGTGAAGAATGACTGTTTTTGAAGCAACAAATGAGGGATCCTTTTTAATACCACATGCTACAAACATGATACTGGTAACTCCCAAAGGAGAGAGAATGCCTCCTGGAGAGTGTGTCTAACCCTAGTCCATTCCTGTTTGAGCATCAATATTGTGGTGAGCTACTGTTATTGTCAGAGCGTCAGTCCTTTCAGATATGCTGTGGTATGAAAAAAGTTAAAACTCATAAAAATAACTGAGAAATGCTGGTATAGGTCTTTTTAAATGGAGGCATACCTCTGATAAAGTAAACATAGGCACCACTGCTCAGCATCATTCAGAAAAGCTATGTGTGAGAACAATGGGCAAAATATGAAGGCTGTGTAGAAAAAATCCAGCTGTAAATACCTCTGTTTTTCATATTATATGGATGGATACTTTCTGGACAGCCCTCATATATTATCAAACAACAGGCTAGCATTGATGATCTGACATAACACAGGAAGACAAATTCAGTCTGTAGGGCACATGGAGAAAGTGCTTCTTAATCTTTTTCTCCCATGTTTTTCTACTCTCCCCTGTATAGTCTGCTCAAAGGTACCATGGTGAAGCAGCCTAAGGTTGGCCGCTTTCCTCAGGCTACATTAAAAATCAAGGCAGAAGAACATTTCTACCATGAGGCACCAAGATGCTTCCCTGGAAGGGAAGGTAGTATGTGGTCTGCTCAAAAGGGGTCTGGAACTGAAGTCAGGAAAACAGATTCGAAGATCAATTCTACCACCAACTAGTGGTGACTAAGTCACTTCACTTTTCTCATTTCAGTACAGAAAATGACTTTATATCACCTGCTCTCATAGGTGTGTTATGCAGATAAACTAGGATACTATATATGAAGGGTTTTGAAATGTACACTGGAATATTCAAAGGGAAAACATCACTATGGCTATATCATCTGGATTACTATTTTCTATAGTTTGGTCCTAAGAATAGCCTCAAGAACCCTTTTAAAAGTAGATGTTTAATTTAAAAGCTACAAGTTTCTTTCTAAAACTGCGGATACCACCAGATGCCTTTAACATTTGGGCAAAATAATGAGTTAATCACAGAAAAGTTATCATGACAAGGTTGGCAGAAGGTCAATTAAGTGATTTTTTAAAAATACATGTGGAAACAGACTGTAGTTCTATACAATCTGTTTCCTAAAAGGAGCTTTAGAGAAAGCTTTCAAGGATATGACAGAAGAGGTGAAAACAAAGATAAAATGGCTATATTTATATCCATATATCTGTATTTACCTACCCTCAACAGTGACTCTTCTTCAAAGGCTAGTCTGAAACTACCAGATGTGTAAGAAAATTTAAAAGATACTATTTTTATTAAGGCACTGATGTATTTCTATTTAATCCAATACTGAATGCAAGTACCTGAGATGTTGCAGGCCTTTAGAGTCAAGCTAAACAGAGCTGTTTAAACTATCATAATACTATAAGAACACTAAATAATACTGGTTTCTGAGGAATCTAAATTCTTAAGGTATGTTCAACAGGATTCAGAATATGGTACCAGACTTCATGTCATCCTAAGGAAGACCAATGAAAATAAAGCCGTGCCAGAAGACAGGAGATTTTAAATCTTAAGAGGGTCTTTAGACTTGGGAAGGCTTTTGATATCACCTAGTCTAACTATCTTATGTGAAATATATATGAAAGGGAGGATCAGATGATTTATGTGACTTGCTTCCTAAAAACCACTGAGGAATTTGATAGCAGAACTAAAATTAAACCCAAGACTCTTGATTCTACCCTGAAGTACGAAGCTGCTTCTTATCAGCCTCTACCCTGTGAGCACAGGCCAGGTGACAACCCTAGGCATCCTCATCTTTGACTTCCTTGCTACAAGTCCCATTCCAGGGCCTTAACAAATGGAACAATTAGGCACCAGAGAACACGAACTGCTCAACAGAGTTGCAAGCCAGAACCCATGAAAGGAGTGCTTCTCTGCTACAGGGTCTGGCATAAGTAAAGCCCAGACTTAAGTTAATGATTTTATTACAAAATCATAACCATACATGCTTATGATTTTGTAATAAAAGATATGGTATAGATTACCAGCTCTTAAAAAAGGGTGTTATTACTTTACCATATTTAAGAATCACCTGAGAATCTTGTTAAAAATGCAGATCCTTGAGCAGTGCTAGATTTTTACAATGAGTTAATCCTTGACCCAAGAACTGGCACATTTTCACATATTCCAGGTAACTCTGATGCATGTGTTTCATAGACCACAAAACAGTGAAATCACTGCTTTCCCTTTCACAGAGAGAACCTTTCTGATAACAGGTTATCACCTATCTGTTAGATAAACACCAAAGGTTCCCCATTGTATGCTTAAGCAAGGACAATTTCTCCCTTTTCAGAGGTAGAGGTCTGTGTGGCAATCACATAAAGCCATTCACACCAATATATTCCCACACCTCCTTATGTTGTATCTGAGATGTCACATCAAGGCCAAGAAAGGCTGATACCATCTCCTGATTCCACCTAGAAGAGCAGTAGGGCAGTGAACAGTTCTCAAGCCTGAGAAACTTTAAAGATTCTGATACCTGAGCCCCACCTTAGTGCAAGGAAATCAGAATCTCTGAGCATAAGGTTTGGAAAGATTTTAGAAGCCGCCCAGGTAATACACTGTTCAGCTAAGGTTGTCCATCTAAGGTAATATACTCTGCAGGGAGCATTATAGGAAGTGTCTGCTCATTTCTGCTCAACCAAATCTGAAAATGTCATAGTTTAAGTGATGCTTCAAGATACAGATCTTTTCCATAAAGCATGTAATTTAACTTATTTAATCAAAGTTTTTTTTAAAATTGAAATTCATTATCCTACAGAAATACAAGGGCTGTCTGGGGGAAAAAATGCCTCTATTTTTCATATTACATGGCTGGATGCTTTCCAGACAGCCCTCATATATCTAATTCAGATGTGTGCATCATATAAAGTTGCCCTTTCTTTGGTCTCTTAACATTTAAGCACACCCAAATTGGTAGCCCCATTCTCCTATACCTACCCCAGAGTTCCATTTGCTGGACTGGAAATCCGCTATGGAAGTCCACAAAGAGAATAAGCAGCAGAGTTTGTCCCGGAAGGTCCATATTTTGAGACCGATTACCTTCACTGGATTCCACCTGGTAACTCACGTCTGGAAGCACCAAATCTACAGGACAAGATATTGCATAGTATTGTAAGATAAGTAAAGCCCTCAAAATGCTAACTGAATAAAGAATCTATACCTCAAGAAGGATCTGAGATAGATCTAAATTTGAACACTCACTTCTCCTCCTCAATCTATTTCTTTATCTACAAGATGGAAGAAAATAATAGTGATTCACAGAAAGAACATCAAAATAAGTAGGTGTGCAAAATGCAAACCATACAGCACTCCTTAGCGTTTACTAGGAAGGATTCTACAATAAATTCATGCTTTCCTTATACAATTTTCTAAGGTAGGGATTACTAGTAAGAAGCAGAGGTCATTCCCAGCCAGGGAACTACCCCATCCCCCAAAAAGAAGCAGAGGTCAGAGTCAAAACTGAGTAACGATAATGGCTAAGTTGTACTGAATACTTACTACATGACACATGCCATATTAAATTCTTGCATGTACTACCTCAACATTTATACTTCACAACAACACTATGATGCAGGGTCAAGTCTTAGGCCTTTTACAGATAAGGAAAGAGGCAAAGACAGGTTAAATATGTAGCCCAACATAAGAGTAAGTGGTGGAACTGTTTTAGATTGACTCCAAAATGTGTGCTTTTAACCCAAATACTATGTGATATTTGTATTCCCAAGTAATATGATGTCCTATGGTCTAGCACCATGATCCTTTAGAATACAATCAAGATATTCCTAAAAATCCAGATCCATATAGAAAAGTGTTTCCACGTGGATCTGGTTCTGTCATTATTCATTTCCAAAGTTAACTGAGACAGTTCAGGCATCACTAATTGGCAAAAAATGAAGGAAACCAACAACGCATGAAAATAAAAATGAACAAGAAAAGGAGATCCGAGTATGGACAGCCCTAGAGGTTAAAAAAATCCTGATGGCTTAACACCCTGTTAAGACGAAACACTCTTTCTCACAGAACCACTTACCTCTAGCAACTCTGTCCAAGGATGACAACTTTTCATCCCACCCTCTGGAATAATTAGTTACATACAAAAAAGAGCCTTACCCCAAGGCTTACTTCCTAAAGATTCTATCATTGCCCCTGAGATACTGCCCCATCCTAGGGAGCTTCTGTCTTCTCATGCCAGTCACAACTTTAGAGTATCTCTTCCCTACTGGTCATCTTCCTCAGGATCCAGTTGACCAGATTACCTTCTAAATGTCAAAGGATTCTACCTAGCAACAGTGAAGTTCAAGACTATAACCCTCCTAGACATCAGCACATGGTTGCATATTCCTATTTCCCAGTTGTATTTGTTAATTCAGTTTTTAAGTGTCTAACTTTCAATGACTTACCAAAGCTAATGTGGTGAGACTCTCCATGAATATTACAGCCAGTTTCCTAGGTTTATTACCATATGGTTTATACTCCCACCTTGCATTTATGTAGCATTTTAACATTTTTCTAAGTAATTTTACATGGATTTTCTCATCTCATTAGACAACATTTCTCTTCCACATAGTTCAAAGATGTAATTGATCCCTTACTAACCTTTCTATTAAAACCCCGGAGTTGACAGATTAAGGGTCAACAGAAACCCTCTGAAGATGAAGGCCCACTGATTACGTCAAGAGGACCAGGAATACGGGAGGCAAAAGAGGAAGTGAGAGAACCAGCATCAACATGTAATGCAAAAACAGGCTCTGACGGGCTTTGCCTCTTATGCCTCACTCCAAGTGGACTCTCATACCTGGCCAGACCCACACCTGCAGCCTCCAACCTAAACCAGCAAATCAGTATATCCTCTTTTTATATACACGATATTTTCCTGCATTTCTCTAATATTTTTCAGTGTTCTTTATTCCTGTGCAAAGAGAGGGAGATATACCGCTATCCAAATTGAGATCCAAATTGGGCACCACACACAAGTGGTATTTCTTCCAGTTTACGAAATAAGAGGTATCTTTGAAGACAGTAGTAGTTAGCTGCTCCTGGCTTGGCAATATCAGAGGCAGACCTGAAGGTCCATATAGAAATATGTGTAGGTGCTAAAGAAAACTGCCAAATTTTAGGGGTTTTTTATGAATAAGTATTCATTTGCATAAAACAAACATAACACCAACCTGGCTCACACTCCCAGAAATATACTAGTATGCTAGGCGATTACATATTAAGTCTTTTGCACACTGAAGACAGTTGTCAGGTACCAGAGATAGAGCCACTAGGATCCTGAGAAATTTATTCTGGATTTAATGAGAGTGAGCTTCAGGTATAGTATTGAGACAATTAGTTATTTATTCATCCTACTCATTCAATCATAGATTTGAATGGCACCCTAGGTTAAACTCTGTACTAAGTTCTGGGGACACAAACATGATTATCCAGATGTAATACCTAGCTTCAAGTTACATATTTATGGTACAGGAGACCTACATAAAAACCAGTGAACTAATATAATGTGATACATGCTAGAATAGAAGTATAGACAAAGGACTATTTTCCTTTGTATAATTATTTGAGTTTATTCAGATTGACAAGGAAACTCACCTTCTCTAACCTCATTCTCTAACCAAGACCAAGGACAGGCCCCTGAAATTGCTTCCTTCTCTTGACATCCTATTCCTACTGTCGTCCTCCCACTAACCCAGGGCTTCTCAATCTTGGCACTATCAACACTTTAAGTAATTGTTTGTCATGTGTGTGCTGCAAGTGGGCTGTTCTGTGCACTGTAGGACGTTTGGCAGCATCCCTGGCCTACCCACTAGCTGCCAGTAGTGCAGCCCTCCCCTCCATTCATGAAAATAAAAAACGGCTACAGACATTGCCAAATGTCATCTGAAGGCAGAATTAACCAGGTAAGAACCACTGCCTAAGCTTTCTGTCCCCTGAACCAAGGCTAAAGAGACAAGGATATATCTTTTGCTTTATATTTATTTTTTCATCTTTTTTTTAATAGGGTAAACACAAGGCATTAAGTGTAAAGGTTAATAATATTCTTACCCAATAGACACTGGGGCATTATGGAAAGTTACAACAGAACAAAGGTTGGCAGTACCTATAAATGAAGTCCTCATCACAAATCCAAGAACATGAGCTAAGGCCAATACATTTACTGTTTTAGAGCCAGAGGAGCTCTGAGATGCTGCAAGCTCAGAATAAAAGTGGAGTATCTGAAGAGTCAAAAATGTGCGATTGTCTTTTATTATACTGTCTTTTTAAATAATTGGGTTATTAACCATTTACATTTTTAAATAATTGGGTTATTAACCATTTACATTTAATATGAGTACTGCTATTGGTTGGGTTTCAATCTACCATCTTCTTACCTGTTTTCCATTTGTTCCTAGTATTGTTTTCTTTTTCCTCTTTTCTATTTTTTTGGATTGGGTATATTTTTATAATTCTATTTAGCTTCCATTTGCTTGCTAGTTGTAAATATTTGTTATACTAACTTAGGGATTCCTTTAGGTTTTAAAATATACAACTTTAATTTATCATAGTCTACCTTCAAGTGATATTATAATAGTTCACCATATATAGTATGAGAACATTTTAGCAATATGCTTCCATTTCTCCCCTCCTGGCCATTATGCTATTTCTACACATTTTACTTCCACATGTTATAAGCCTTACACACTGTTGTTACGTTTGCTTTAAACTGTCAATTATTTTTTAAGATGATTTTTTAAATTGACCAACTCTTTCATATCTACCCATATAGTTAGCATTTCTAATGCTTTTATTTGTATAGATCCAGAATTCTATCTGATTTCAGTTTTCTTCTGCCTGAAGGGTTTCCTTTAACATTTCTTATAATACACATCTGCTGGTGATAAAGTCTTTTGTCTTTGTATGTCTGAAAAATTCTTTATTTTGCCTTCATTTTTTAAAAATATATAGAATTCCAGGTTAACAAGTTTTTTTTCTTTCATTACTTTAAAGATGTTGCTCCACTTTCTTCTAGCTTACATATTTCCCAACAAGAAAACTGCTGTAATTCTTTTGTTTGTTTCTCTCTCATATATATATATATATATATATATATATATATATATATATATACATGTGTGTATTTTTTTTCATCTCTAGCTGCTTTAAAGATATTGTTGTTGTTGTTGTGTGGTTTGTGTTTTGTTTTTTTTTATTGGTTCCCTGGCCAGGAACCGAACCTAGGCTGTGGTGGTGAGAGTACCGAAGCCTAGCTACTACACCACTAGGGAACCCAAGATTTTTTTTTTTAACTGGATTTAAGCCATTTGATTATGATGTGTCTTGGTATAATTTTCATCATGTTTCTTATGCTTAGGTTTCATTAATCTTCTTGGATCTGCAGGCTTATAGTTTTCATCAAATTTGGAAAATGTGGGGACATTATTTCCTCAAATATTTTATCTGCCTCCCTCCCTTCAGGACTCCAATTATACATCCCTGAGTTAGACCACTTCAAGTTATCCCACAGTTCACTGATGCTTTTGCTCATTTTTTTAAAGTCTTTTTTTCTCTGTTTCATTTTTATTTAGTTTCTACTGCTATGTCTTCAAATTCACTTATCTCTTCTTCTGCAAAATATAAATCTCATCCATTGGAGTTTTGTCCTAAAAATTGTACTAATTTTTATCTCTAAAGTTAAATTTAGGTCTTTTTTATATCTTCCATGTCTTTACTTAATATGTTTAATTGTCCTCTCTCTTCTTGAACATATGGAATAAAGTTATACTTGTTTTAAAGTCCTTAATTCTATCATCTGTGTCATTTCTGGGTAGGTTTTTATTGATTTCCACTTCTTCATTATGGGTCCTATTTTTCTCTTCTTTGCATGCCAAGTAATTTTTTATTGGATGCCCAGCATTGTGAAGTTTACCTTATTGGGTGTAATAAATAAATGTTCTTGAATTTTTTCCCTGGGACACTACAATGCTACTTAGAAGCAGCTTGAGCCTTGTGGGTCTTACTTTTATTTAAGCTTTGTTAGGTTGGGTCAGAGAAGCCTCAAGTTAGGGTTAACTTTTCCCTACTACTAACGCAAACCCTTTTTAGGATTCCACCTGATGCCTCGATGTCTTGTGAAATATGAGGTTTTCCATCCTCCGTGCCTGGTAAGAACAGAAACTATTTCCAGCTATGTGCGCACTCCAGAGATTCTCCTCTGAAGCTCTGGGTCTGTACATTTCTCACCTCTTAGGTACTCATTTTTATAAATCTGACCTGCCTGACCTCACTGAACTTGGAACTTTGCCTCCTTAACTCAAGATTCAGCAGACTCCAGTGGGTATCCTCTCTCAATGTTGTAGCCTGGAAATTCCCTCTAGGCAAAACAGGGGGCAATCATAGGGTCCACTTGTTTGTGTAGCCTCTTTCCAGAACCATTGTCTTGTACTACCTGTTCTGTAATATATGAAAACTGTTGTTTAATACAATTTGTCCATTTTTTAGTTGTTCAAGGTGGGAGGTTGTTAAATCTAGTCCCTGTTACTCTATCATGACTGGAAGTGGAAGCTCCTAAATTCCTTTGACATAATCTCATTGGCTGTTGATAGATTCCTTAATTTTTGGCCCAACAAGACACTCAGCTTGTCTTGTATGTTCCTACTTTAGGTCTAGATTCAGTCATTTCTCTTTTTTAGTGAGGAATGGTATTTAAAGAACACACTTTGGGTACTGCAAGTGCTCTTTGCTTCTAGGTTTTTTCAGTAGACAGAGCTAAGAAGTACATAATTTAAAAGTGAAAAATAAAGGTGATTAACACTGGTATTTTCAATTCCACTTTAAGAGTACTTTTAATTTATTTATTTCTTTGAGTTTATACTCATATATCTTGTCTTATACTAAAATTATTGGTTCCTAACAATGCTAATATACTTGTTTGTTTTATAAGTATGCATACATAAGTATGCATACAATAATTTCAATGTAATAATACTATTACTAAGAATCAAGACCACTGAATGAATTTTAAGTCCTCTGTAGTTCATTTCCTCCTTAAGAGTATATCCCACCAAGAACATACAGTCAAAACACTATGTTCTGGGGAGTTCCCTGATGGTGTAGTGGCTTAAGGCTTTGGCGCTGGTGCTGCCAGCGCTGCGGCCTGGGTTCGATTCCCGGTCAGGGAGCTACCCACATACCAAAAAGCAAAAACAAACAAACAAAAAACCCCCACTATGTTCTAAAATCAGTTTAATTAATTCTTCTTACTGCATGGATTATGACATTAATATAATTTACAGGTAGGCTCATTACTTTTTACTTTTAGGGAATTTTACTGGGTATGGAATTCTAGGTTGATAATTATTTTAGTTGAAGACATTAACATTATTATTCTACTACCTTCTGTTGGTATGGGGAAGTTAGCTGTCAATTTGTTTCTATTTTGAAGATAATCTGTCTCTCTCCCTGGCTAATTTTAAGATTTTTCTTTGTCTCTCTTTGTCTCTCTTTGTTTTATTTTGCTAAGTTTTTGCTATCCTTATTTTTTAGGATATGTAAATTCATTTATACTGTGTCTAATTTGCCGTTAAACCTGCCGGTTGAAGTCCAATACCAATTATTTTTTGTCCAACAATTTCTGTTTAGTTCTTTTAAAAATTATACCACATTTTATAGCTTTCAGTTCCCTGGCAAAATATTTAAGCTTGGCTTTAATTTTTATAAACATAGTAAACATAGAGTGTTTCATTTTAAAAATCAGTATCTGGAATCCCACTGGTTGTTGTTTCTGTTGCCTTTGCTTTTGCTAGCTCTTGTTCATATTACCTTGTTCTTTCTTGTATCTGGTTTTGTGTGTGTGTGTGTGTGTGTGTGTGTGTGTGTGTGTGTCTGTGCACATGTGCACATGAGCTGGATGTTGTAGTTCATGTGAAGTACGATTTATTTCAGGTTCACCTTACTCCTTAAAGTGTAGCCCTTTAGGTATCCCCACCCAAAGCAAGAGATATTTTTAGTAACACCTCCAAGATTAGCAGGACATGAACTCTTTGGCCTTTTTGTCCTATATTGATTTAGAAGTACATCTTAGCCTTTCAGCTGCTTTCTCTAATTGACAAGGGACCCCAGGGCAAAAGCAGCCCCCAATGTAGGGCTTAGCTTTCTGTAATTCCTTTCTCTTCTAAATCATGACCTAGAAATTTCTCCCTATCCACTAACTCTTGGATACTTTTAGGAGGTTTTAATATTTCATTTAGCCTTTGTCTTCGATGGGAAGGTGGGTCTTAATTACCTAATTTGCCATTTTCAGTAACTGAAACCCCATCAGATTTCTCTCTCTTCACTCTTCACCTCCCTAGAGCCTTCACTGACCATAATATTTAATGTGTCACATTTTATACTTTTCAGTTTCCTGAAAAAAACTCTCAAGCTTGGGTTTTACATTAGATTTTTGTTTTTATACAAATCATACTGTTTCTAGACACTGTTTCTAGACACAGGCTTTAAAATTTCATTTTTAAAGACAATTGTATGGCTTCTGTCATCAAAAGGATATGGAAACTGAAGATATCCTATGCAGCTGGTTGGAAAAGGCCCTTGGGCAGGGACACAGAGCAGCAGCTGGAGTCATTATCAACTCTCCCAACAAGCCCATGCCAGCCAGGTCACCAGGGATGAAAAGCACTACTGGATGTCCTAGCACAGGATGTATTCTGATGCAGAGTAACCCAGTTGTACCAAATTTTGGTCTAGTGTCAAAAAACAAGTAAGACAAATTTAGCTTTGTTCCTCTTAAGAAATTATTTAAAGGGACATTAAATTTTTCTTTTATAACCTCTAGCATATGTATAACCATGTAACCCACCATATCAGTTTTGTTGGAATAAGTAATTCATGTCCCACTCTGGGCATTACAAGCAATAGAAAGAGTAGACAAACTGGCATTTCAGGAATGGTATCATGGCCCCTGCTTTTGCTGCCACTAATGACAATTTTGTATTCACAAAAGTGTATTTCATCCACTAAAATTACGCTATGGTTCTGAGCAGAAGTTTCCAAGATCATTCAAAGATCAGCATGATGGAAGTGGGGGTAAAGGGTTCCTGAATCACAAAGGGCCTAAAACTGGCCTGAGAATACTCAGATATCTGCTCTCATACATGCCAAACCTTCCCCTGAAAAGGTCTGAGGTTAATGTTCGATAGGAGAAATGAGAAAAAATTAGGACATCTTTCTCTCCTAGAAAGAATATAGTCAAATTTGTTATTTGCTTACTTTCCAATAGCTCTTTGTTAAACCCAAAAGAAATATTAGTGGACTTTTTCCTCTCTTTCTAATCAGGCCACCCAGGGAAATGTGTCCATAAACATCGGCTCAGAGGCTTAAACTCTTTTAAGTAAATCTATGATAACAAGCTATCTACCTGTAAGGAATGTATGATAGTAGAAGATTTCTAAAGAAAGACATGGGTGCAGTTTTTGTTTCCTGCACATATTAAAAAACAAAAAATATTCTAATTTCAGGTGTAATTTTGGGTAAGAGTAAGAAAACAGACAAAAACCATAAACAGTCTCTTCAAGCCTTAAGATCTTATGACTACCAGTGCTGATTCAGAACAGAATATATATAAATAGCAGAAACTATTGAATAAAGAATAAATTAGTTGTACATAAACATAAGCTAGGTTTATTTCTTTCTATAATTCATGTTCACTTTGGATTCTGTGGCAGCTGTAGAGCACAGGAGGCAAGGCAGAGGGTTCTCTCTACACCATATTATATACCACCTCCTCCATGGATTTTTTTTTTAGTCTGAAGAAAGTGGAGATAGAAGGAGATGATTTCCAAACCTATGCAAAATACTGATGCCCAAACAATAATATATAAAGAAGTCCTTTGTACGAGGTTGGGCAATTAATTTCATGAACTCATCCTAGAAAAAGTGCTGTATACCTTATTGCTAAGTATCACTATGGTCACCTTAGAAGCACTCCCCTTGGGAAGCTATGCACCGACACCAGCACCTAGTCCACTCTTCAAAGCAAGTTTGGAACTCTTTTTCTGGAATAACCTTGTCAAAGTTATGATACCTTACCGAGTTGTTTGAGTTGTTTGTACAGTGCTGCCAACGTAAGTGCACAGTGGCAAGTTCGCTAACTTAATTGTCAGATTCTGGATATGTGACAGCTCTGATGGGAATTCCAGAAAAAGAGTTCCAAAATTGCTTTGAAGGGTGGACTAGGCGCTGGCATCTGCATAGCTTCCCAAGGGAAGTACTTCAAAGTTGACCACAGCAATATTTAGCAATGAGGTATGTAGCAATTTTTCTAGCATGAGTTTGCAAAATTAATTGTCTGACCTCGTATGCATAGTATCCCCCTAGACAAGAGTTCAGGTAACTTTTTAAATTTAGTCCCATCTTCTCATGTCTAGATGAGACTGGAATTAGCAGGGTATGTTTTGTTTCATTTATATAAGGAAATAGGCGTGGAGAGCACAAGTAACATGCCCTCAGGTCAATCAGAATATATTCAAGGATCCAGGAATAATAATAGTTTTCAATACAAATAGCTTAAAAGTTTCATTTCCACTTTTCTTACGAAGAATCTGATATTTAGCACTAAGAAGTGATAGGTGAGTCCATTTTCAATATCCTCCCCAATTCAAAATCGTAATAGGAGAGTAAAACATGGAGAAGGACTACAGTACTTTACCCCTTCACCTCACATAATGCTGGGAGTTTACGACAAGAGCAATCCCATTCGACAGGTTCCAAGTGGGTTCATTCTCCGCCCTGCAAAGCAAAGAAAAGCTAAGCCATATTTCAAAGATTCTAAAACCAATTTCTGCCTGATACAAATTTTGGTATATGACTACTACCTCCAGAGATTGCTGGAATTTAATAACCAATTAACAAAGGGGAAATGGCAAATTTTAAGTTCATCCACTCTAGCGAAAGGAAAAGATACGAACGTTTAGATCAGGCATGTCCAATTGCAGTCCAGGATGGCTTTAAATGTGGCCCCACACAGATTCTTAAAATATTATGAGTTTGTTTTGTTTTTTTTTTTTAGCTCATCAGCTATTGTTAGTATTAGTGTATTTTATGTGTGGCCCAAGACAATTCTTCTTCCAATGTGGCCCAGGGAAGCCAAAAATGTTGGACACCACTGCTTTAGATGAATCTATTTATTCATTAAAAGCTGATAAAGAGTAAGAAAATGTGGGGTCTCAATATTAATTTCAAAGTGACTTTAGGTCAATAAATCAAACTGTGAACCTACTATATACAGGACAACAATGACTGAGAATAGCTATAAAGCCATGGCATCAATTTAAACATAGATTTAAAGACTTACTCAAAGATTTCTGTGGAGAGGATTCCATTCACCTTTACACTAAAATTAAATCTAATCTGCAAAATAAATGGCATGTGAGATTTAACATGAACCAGATTAAAAACTTCCATACCTGATTCCTAAATCACCTTTTTATATCACCTTTATTTCATTTGCACTATCACTAAACATATTAACATTTGTCTGTGTTCAAATTCTCCATTTTAAATATATTGAATCCTACATTACAATTCCAAGTAGTCATTAATTATTAGGAAATCCTACTCTTTAGTCCTCTGCGGTTCTCTCAATGTATCTTTTCTTCCCCTTCTTAAAGGAATCATCAATTTTCTCTCTAGTCTTTGCATTGTTTCAATACATGGAATATTCCATGCTTTTTTCTTTGCTTTTTCTTCCCCTGCCCTCATCTGACTTTTTATGTCCTCCCTCCAATTTACTTCACTGTTCTAATTATTTTCTACTTTCAACCTGTATTTTTCTTCTTATATAAATAATGGGTAATAAGGGACTCTAGAGACAGTCTGTGTTCAAATCCTGACTCTTCAAGTTATTTAACCTCTGTACCATAGTTTCCTCAGCTATAAAATGGCGATGATGATGATGATAAAACCTACTTCATGAAGGGTGTTATGAGGGTTGAATGAGTGTGTGGAGAGCACTTAGAATAGAGACTGGCAAACAATAAGCACTGAACCCTGCTGATGACAGAAAAAGTAGGAAGCTAACAAGTAAAACAAGGAGAAGTTACATAGCATACTTAACTGTGTATATCTTTATAGACATTATCTAACTACAAATAATAAAGCTCTCCAAAGTTCAAAGTACTTCATCAAAATTTCCTTATTTGGTCTTATTGTCACTTTAGAAAAGAAGGAGACAATCAATAAGGTTTAACAGAAAAATGAAACAGAGGCGGGAAAAGAGGTATCCAAAGTGATAGAATAAAACAGTAAAGAAATGAAAATAAGAACAGAAAAGAAAGCCCTCTCTATATCCAAGGGCTCTCAACTATGTCACATGACCAACCTTAAGACGGCCTTAGGGACACAGAAACCAAATCGATTCAATATTAAATCTTCTAATTACTGTCATTAAAAAAAGAGAACCAACCAGATCCTTCCATGTTTTTACAGAGTAGAGTGCTCTTGAAAATATATGACTTAAACAAGAAAATTGTTATTGTGCAAAAGAACAGCTTACCTTAGGGTGCACCATGACTATTTTTCGTAAAAAATTCTTTATAACCAGACTATCTGTCATCAAGGTCTTGGGTTTTTCATCAACCTGTAACAATACAACAAAACATTCATCACATATGTATAAACCCAAGAGCACAAATTAATTAAATTATGGTATTTCTTCCTATAAAAGTAACTATACCTCAGAAAGTTTTTCACACATCCAAGGGAGGAAGAAACATTTTTGGGTCTGAGAACTGGACATAAAAGGGAATGTAATAACCATCACTTTTCAGGTTAAAGTACCTATTTCATGAAACTTCTAGACACAAGAACAATGATTAGAGTAAAACTCACAATCTCAAAACCACCTTTTGGTACAAATTTAAAAGAAATTCAGACTGGAGCTGAGAAGAGTAACTATCTTACCTCTACCACCCTAATGTGAGTCAATCTGTATTAAGAATATGAATGGAGTTAAATGAACAGACACTAAAAGGAACCTATTTTTGAATATCAATTCATTCTTCCCAACATTTATTTTTAAGGAAAAGCTATAAAGCAAAAAAACTCAAAAGCCAGAAGCCCTGTGTTCTAGTACTGGCTCTGTAAAATACACTTAAGTAACCATGAAAAAAAGAGCACTCAACTGTTCTTGACCTTATCTCCTAATCTGCAAAAGTAGAATAAAATTTACCCTTTTTACCTCACGGAACTGCTTTAAGAATCAAGTGATAATCTGAAAGCATGTTATACATGGTATTAAAGCAACAGATACCACTTGCTGGATGTCTGCTAAGTAGAAAACACTGTACATTACCTCACAACAATCCTGGAGCAGGTATTACTCTCCCCTCTTTCTAGATTCAACAATAACAACAACAAAAATGACACTCAAAATTTGTTCATGCTCTCTCCAATATACCCTGCTACCTCCCTACAAATACAATAAGATTTATCATTCACTGAGGAGTTTCTCTATTACAGGCATGGAGCTGAAGTACCTTACTTATACTACCTCACTTATCCCTCACAAAAACCCTATAAGGTACAGATAACCCACGTTTTCTGGATGAAAAAAGTGAGTCTCAAAAAGGTCAAACAACTTTCCCAAGGTTAGCTAATCTGGTTCCAAAGCTTTAGTATTAATCACTTTCCTATACCAATTCACTATATTTAATACAGTGTTCCTAAAACCAAAGTTAGAAGGAGTCTCCCAGAAAAGGGAGAAGTCCAGGAGAATGAGAAGAAATGAGAGTCAGAAATCAGTAAGTTCTTATTGGTGGCTCAGAAAATACAGAACCAGGTACTAGGTACATTAAAGAAAAAAAAGGTCCAACCTCAAAAATCTCATAATGTAACAAAAAGAGATCAAGAACTGCACAATAAGTGGGGATAATTAGAAAAAATATTAGAAAATTATTTAAAAAATGAATGAGATTCTTAGAAAATTCTGGAAACAAATCTAAAATTATTCATACACATAAATAGTAATTAAATGGTAACTACAGTACACATATCATAGTCACATCCTTCATTAAAATTTTTTCATTATAAAATGTTCAAGTAGTAGAAAAGCAATGGTCTCTTTAAAACATTTTCTGCATTTAACACTTCCAAAACAACTTCTTGGAATAGTTTCAAACTTCTGTGACCTTGGTGATTATAGGGTGTGTCATAGAAAGGCTAATTATATCTGTAGTAAGGCAACCAAATAAGTGAAAGTTCCCTGAGCAGCTACCATTTGTAGAGAGGGTACAATTAATGATGGTGAGAGCTACCACTTACTGAACCTGCTACATGAGGAGCAGGTTATATGCAAGCAGGAAATACCATTTTACTGATGAGGATAATGAGACTCAATAAGCTAATTAATTTGGTCACACATAGCTAGTTAAGTGGCAGAGCTGGGATTCAAACCAGATCTGACTAACTCCAAAGCCCACATTCCACTATGCAATGGTGCCTCTCCAAAGAACATTCATTTTCTATGCATATAGCTATCTGAATGGAATATTATTTAATCTATCACTATTTTATTTTCTTACCAACTCTGACAGGCCATGCTTATATATAACTACTGAGTATATGTATTTATTAACTCATAAAACACTTATTGTGGCTTATTATATACCTGGGCCTACAGAGATAAATAAAACAATCTCTGAATTTGAAGAGTGCACAGTTAAGTAGAAGAGAAATACAAATAAATAATTTACATGACCATATGAAAAGTTTTATGTTTAGACATATAAGAGATGCTAAAGAAATACAAGAAGTATTGGCATGTAATCCAGACTAAGAGATAAAGAGACCTAATGTCAGGTAAGCAGAGGATAGTCACATAAAGCAAATAGTTTCTTTTAAGATCTACTCATAAATTATTGAGAGAAACAGAGAGAGACAGAGAGACAGAAAGAGACAGACAGACACACTCTGACTACAAAGGCTTTCACAGTCCTTTATAGTTGGGTGTTAGAAACCCAGTATTCTACCCTGACATACCCAGAGAAGCAGTAAATGTCCTTAAATGTTGTTAGAAAAAAATTGATGCTGCCAGCACTGGGCAGCAGAAACCACTATTGGATTACATGTTTCAGCCTTCACTTTTAAATACAAGTCTAATTATATGATAGAATATGAGAGCTGTTTTATATTTTGCAACATGAATTTATACAGTCATGGGCCCTATATGACTTTCTAGAAGAAAGTCAATCAGTGTCTCTGTCTCTGTCTTTAAATAAATAGATGCTAGATGATAAATACAGAGATCTATGGGTATAAATAAATAGATATGTTTGTATGTATATCTCTACCGATTTTATCATTTAGTATTATGGCAAAAATAAATATAAAAATAAATAAAGCTGTCAAGATCTTACAAAATCAAATTGTTTTTGGAAGGACGTTACCCAGCCTAATGGACCCCAAGATGCAGGACTGACTCAGCATAAACACAAACCCTTGCCTCTCTCTTAAATAAAGCTTTCCTCAGTCTTCTCTGGGATTATTAGCTCCCCTCACATGCCCAAAGCAGGGGATCATTTATTTAGCTTTTTCATGATGTCTCCATTCACTAGTCTTTGTATGAATCTCACTACTATGACCCTTCTCCCCAGTTGAGGTTATTTATAATGAAATCTTTCAGTGTCTTTTTTTCTCTTTTCATTCTCTTCATTCAAGTATCTTTTAAATAGCTGCACAGTACCAGAGACAATGGGACGTAATAGAACAAATGCTTTCACGAAATCCTTGTTCCTCTGAGGTTATACTACTCTTTTACCTCTCTTTATCTATCACTGGCTGACTACTGAGCACTAAGTTCATAGTTTTCCTTTGTACTCCAAGTCCTGACATCATTTTGGCTGATTTCCACATCCAAGTAGATGACCAGTCTAAGCAATGACTTAGTCTCAGAATTCCCTGACTTCTTCAACTCCAATGACCTTGACTTCCACTAATTTCCAGCCACCTATTTCCATGGCCATAGCTTGGAATTGTACCACTCTGGAAATCTTAAACTGAAATGCCCCACTCTCATGTGAAAATATGTATACCAAGATGTTAATAGTGGCTACCCTGATTAAGTCAAGTTATCTAAATGCTCACTTTGATTTTCCTGAGGGAAACACTGCTTTTGCAATAAGAAGAAAAAAAAAAATAAGAGAAACTTTTTCACTCTGATGACAACTTCCTATTCTTTCAAGTTTTTGAATCTCTTATACCCAGAAAATATGTTTTTCAGCCTCATGAAGACCTCTAGCTTGACTCCTTTCCACTGGCTTAGATACCCTCCCTCTATTTTACTATAACATTCAGTGCATACTGTCTTGTAATCATTTGGCGATCTTTTCCTTTAGATTCCAAGTTCCTTGGGATCAAGTTAACATATTTTGGGACTCTGTACCTTCAATATCTAGCACATTGAAGCCAACCTGAACAAACACAGGTTTCTAAATGAATGAATAAATACTGAAACAGTACTCATCAATGATTTAGACTCTGGTTCACAAATTCTATTTCTGTCACTTAACTTTTGTATGACCTTCAGAAATTCAGTCAAATTCTCTGAATCTCAGTTTTTTTATCTGTAAAATGGGGTGATAATCCTTGCTCTATCCACTTTATAGAGCTGTCAGGAGGCTAAACTAATATGTATAAATGTTAGGTATAAGAATTATCTTTGTTTACACTGGCTAAAAACAAATGATTTCCTTTTTTAGAACTGCTTTCCTTGGTTCACTGAAATCAGCTTTTTTTTATTGCTATTTGACAGTCATAGTTTCAGAAATGACTAACCATTAATTGCTCCAGATTGTTTACCCTTTGGTTTCCCTAAAGAAGATAAGGCACAGCCAGGAATACCTGTTATCCCAATAACATACCCATTCCTTTCATTCCTTTTAGAAGGAACATATAATTGTTCAAACATGATAAAAAGGCCTCCCAAGTACTTCTTGGGAAAATGTTTATAGTGCTCTAATTCTTCATGTCTCCACCAACTCAAAAGAAGGAAAGATAGGAGAATAGAGAATTGTTAGAGGGAATGGAGAACTCAATTGTTACTCTCATAAACTGGGCTACAAATAAATCAATAAAAATCTTTAAACCAAGCTAATAAAAATGCATCTGACCAGGATCTGCACTGGAAATCCATTTTTATTTTCTTTTTCAGGAGATCCAAATTTAAATAATGGCTTGTTTCAGTGGTTCTCAAAGTTACCTGCACATTAGGAATCATCTTGGATTTTTAAAATATTCTAAAGCCTTAGCCCCCCATGTAACTGTATTTGGAGACAGGGCCTTAAGTATGTAATTAAGGGTAAGTGAGGTCATAAGGGTGGGACCCTAATTTGACAGAGCTGGTGGCCTTATAAGAAGAGAAAGAGATACCAGAGAGTTCTCTCTCTATATATATATATATACGTACAGAGGAAAGGCTATGTGAGGAAACAGTGACAAGGCACCCTGATCTTGGACTTCCAGCCTCCAGAAGTATAAGAAAATAAATTTCTGTTGTTTAAGTCACCCAATCTGTGGTATTTTTTTAAGGCAGCTGAGCAGACTAATCCAACACTGTTGACCAATTAAATAAATCACAACATCTTGGAGTGGGACATCAGTATTTTGGAAGCTCCCAAGTTATTTAAAATTTGGTCAGGCAAGTTTGGGAACCAATGCCTTATTTCATTTCAACTTAAAACTGTCATGCACCTAGGGTTTTCTTCCCTGTTATTAGATTTGTACAAAAATAAGAATCAATACATCAGTAATTTATAGAACCACAACAAAACTTGCCTCAAAAATCATCTGGAAAGGTGTTACCCCTGATATGTCCTGAGAATAGCTGGCTTTCTCTGAAGTCCAATTCAGCTTTGTAGAGAATCGGAAATGTAAAGATTGCATTTCTGTGTAAGAAGAAATAGCAACAAAATAGAACAAGCAGTTTGGATAGACATCAGAGTTTCTAGAACTGTTTATTAAACTGATGAGCCAAGAAGGCTCTTCCCTGATGAAAAGATTATCTGCAAAATGTAAAATATGACTGGAAATGGCTATTATCAGCAAATTGCTTGAACATTTAGAATTATATTACAGGGTTAAGACATTTAATCTCATGTTTTCTATTTTTTACATGTGCTAAATCAATTTGTATTTTCAGTTAATTTCCACAAGGTCATGTCCAATGCTGGAAACCTTCAGAGCTAGTAACTCTAGCTGATATTCTTGTATTTTTTAATAAGTCAATTCATTATATAATAAACACAAATCTAGTAAATGAACTTATTTACAATAAAAAGCAGAAAAATTCAAGAATGGGAGTTCCCTGATGGTGTAGTGGCTTAAGGCTTCGGCGTTGGCGCTGTCGGTGCTGCGGCCTGGGTTCGATTCCCAGTCGGGAGCTACCCACATACCAAAAAGCAAAAAATAAATAAATAAATAAATAAACAGCAACTTAAAAAAAAAAAAATTCAAGAATGACCCTCTCAGACATTTACCTAACATAGTATATTCTTTAATAAGGTAATCTTTAACAAAGAAAAGCAAACCCTTGCTAATTTCATTCATAAATTAACCACTTGGTGTATTTACTTGTGTTGTCTCAACTACCTTTCCACAAAGCATCTGGATCATCATCATCAACAAAGAGAACCTTAAAGTATGCAGCATCCTTCTTCCTTTCTGTACTCTGGTATTCATATTATAAAGGAAAAAAATCCAAACAAACATAGACTCCTTGACATTGGTCTTGGCAATGATTTTTCGGATTTGACACTAAAAGCAAAGGCAACAAAAGTAAAAATAAACAAGTTATACTACATCAAACTAAAAAGCTTCTGCACAGCAAAGGAAACCATCAACAAAATGAAAAGGCAACCTACTGAATGGGATAAAAATTTTGCAAATCATATATATGATAAGGAGTTAATATCCAAAATATATAAAAAAACTCATAAAACTCAACAGCAAAAAAGCAAAATTCTGACTTAAAAATGGGAGAGGATATGAATAGTCATTTTCCCAAAGAAGACATACATATAGCCAACAGGAAAATGAAAAGATGCTCAGCGTTGCTCAGCATCAGGAAAATACAAATCCAAACCACAGGGAGATACCATCTCATATGTGTTAGAATGGCTATTATCAAAAACACAAGAAATAACAAGTTGGTGAGGATGTGGAGAAAAAAGAACCCCTATGCACTGTTGGTAGAGATGTGAATTGGTGCAACACATTATGGAGGTTACTAAAAAAATTAAAAATAGAACTACTATTGATCCAGCAATTCCACTTCTGAGTATTTAACCAAAGAAAACAAAAACACTAATTTGTAAGAAACCTCCAAAAGACAAGGGTATGTATATTTTTAAATCGTAAAAGAATAGTACTATAAATAATTCCACATTAATTACTTTGAAAACTAAAATGAAATGCCTAACACATAACAGGTACTCAATAAGTACGTACTGGATGAATGAATGAAAGAGAGTGAGGTATAATTTGTGTGTGCATATTGGTATTTTTAAAGAAATACTTGTATACCTATGGCCAAAATTGATTCTAGGAGAAATAGAAAACAAACAAACTAAACATGATTAAAGAAAACAAGTTGGTTATCAAAAATATTTCCTTCTTCACCTCCCCTACCTCAAAATACCAGGCTCAAATGATTTTTTTTACAGGTTAGCTTTATCAAATCTTCAAAGAACAGATTAAAAAATTCAGGAACAGAAATGCATAAACCCACTCAACTCACTGTATAAAGCTAGTATGTATAATCTTGATACCAAGACAAGGACAATATAAACCAATCTCATTAGGAACATAGATGCAAAAATTAAATTCAGGATATATAAAAATTATACAATCAAATGTGACACAACTGCAAGGATATTTCATCAGAAAAATCTATCACTATAACTCATCATATTAATAAATTAAAATTTTTAAAAACTCTACCATAATCCCAAAAGATGCAGAAAAAGCATGTTAGAAAACACAACACTCATTCATAACAAACACTACTGGCAAATTAAGAATTAAAGAGACATGTTTTAATTAGACAAGAATCAAATATCAAAAGAACTATATACTGTTAGATTTAATGGTAGAATTTTAAGTAACCCATCAAAGGAAGGCAAGACACAGATGCCTAATATAACCCCTGCACCTCTAACCAATGATGTGGAAAAGAAGCCATATAAGGAGTGAAAAAGAAAAGACAAAACTGTCATAATTTAGAGATGCTTTGATTGCCTATATAGAAGATCCAAGAGAATCTACAGATAAACTATCAAAATTAATGAGTTCAATTCAGTAATGTTGAAAAAAATGAATACCACTCACAATAGCAACAAAAACTGTAAGACACTAAAAATAAATACAACAAAATTCACATCAAATCTCAAACATATTCTTAATAGTGAAGTATGATAAGATAAATTTAAAAGCGAAAAAAGTAAAGAAATATGAAGGAAGCAAAAGAAGACAAATTCATTTATTTTAACTTTTCTTGATTTTCAATCTTCTCTTTATAAAATCTTGCCTGTGTTATACAAATCTGGCAGCAAGACACTATTGAGAACATATCAAAAGTTTGAAGTTTAAGTGTGGACTCACAGGGTAACTACTAACCTATGAGTCCACAAACTCTTCCCTTATTTCTAAACTTAATATATGAGGTTGATGTAAGTCTCAGTTTCCTCATCTCTGAAACAGAAATGGTAATAACACTTACGTCTGACCTACCTCTCAAGAATGAATGAGATCATGTCTACAAAATGAGCTACTAGGGGGAAAAGTGTTATTAGATAAGTACTGAATCTTGATCTTATAAGATATAAAATTAGATTTTTAATTTTTTTTTTTTTTTTTTTTTTTTGTATGTGGGTAGTTCCCTGGCTGGGAATCGAACCCAGGCCACAGCGTTGACAGCACCAGCACCGAAGCCTTAAGCCACTACACCACCAGGGAACTCCAGATTTTTAATCTTTGAATATGAGAATCACAGACTTAAGAAAAAGTAAGTCAGACATCCAAGAGTTCACCAATGTAAGTTTCTCACTCAATGTTGAACAAGTCTGGACCTGTCAATCTCTCTAAAGTATGAAAAGCACCACTCCTCACTTCCTTCCCCAACAAATCAACAGAGGGCAAAACTAAACTTTTTTTTCCAAGTCTCTCTGATGTCAAAAGGGAAGAAGCAAAAACTGAATTATCATAACCATATAACCATATGTCAATAGCAAAGCTACCTTCCCTACTTTCAAGGGCTGCTTTTATCCAGTGTTTTGAATTTTTAAAAAAGGCTATAAATTTTTTGACTTGGGAGAAACACTTGAACATTGTTTTAAATGACTGGCCAAATTTAATTTCACTAAAGAGTTAATTATATCAATAAACATGGGAATGAAGAAACATTTAAAAAGATAATAATAAATCAAAATATAAATAAAAGACACGAAAGAAATAGCAAAATAAGCAGAGACCTATAAATATGGCTTTTTTCATATTCTCTCATCTCATCATTCTCTTCTATCCTTTCTTTTCTTTTTTGCTTCACTAGAGTAAGGACGTAATAAGAAGCAGCTTCTAGATCTGGGCAAGAAGGACAAACTAAAACCATCACATCTCTCCAAATAGATATTTATAATAGAAGTATTTCTACATAACTGGAGGAGTATATAAATAAATTGATATATAAATGAAGTTCTACATAAATAGGTAAATATATGATGTAGAATAGTACATGATTAATATAAAGTAATGAGAATTATTTCAATAAATCATCATTGTGATTATTTTTAAACACAAAAATTTATCTTAATGGGTGTCATCCTCCAAAGCAGAGAAGATTATTCTAATTGACAAAGAATCTCAAATCTAGTCTGAGGTGTTTTATTCTAATAAGCAATCAGGAGGAATATAAAGCAATGTTTAAATTAATATATAATTTAACATATAATAATTCTATACTAAAAAAACAATTCAATTAGGTTAGATAATGGAGAAAAGAAAATGGAGAAGCCAAAAATAAGAAAAAACAAAGCCAAAATTTTTAAGCCTGGAGAATTTTGAGAATGTTAGGGTCACTGAAAAGAATGGAGGTATTTATTATACAGCTAGTTAGTTTTCAAGAAAATGAACCCCATTTTAGATATGTTGCACATGATTTTTCAGAAGAACTCTTAAACAGAATAGTCTAATTCACAATCAAAGCCAGAAATACGTTAATGATAGGAAGAAAAAAAAATAAGTCTCATCAACATAGAAATGATAGTTAAAAACTTAAAAGTAGAAAAGCTATCTGAAGTAAATATAAAATAATGATGAAGAATAATGAAGTGAAGAAAGGGATATTGGTGACTTTACTTTAGGGAATATCTTCTAGGTTACCAAATAAGCGCCTTGAACATACATACCTCCATTACAGTACTTTATTTCAATGCTACCTCTCCCTATGACTTTCTTGTTACAAGGTAGATGTTAATAAAGGTTCACGGGATAAAAATATAAATAGTTAAGGATCAGAGAAGAAAGAAAACAAAAAAGAGATCACAAACCATTAGATCCTTCTTTTTGGGGGTGGGATGCGGGGGTAGTTCCCTGGCTGGGAATCGAACCCAGGCTGCAGTGTTGGAAGCGATGAAGCCTAGCCACTACACCACCAGGGAACTCCCTCACAAACCATTAGAGAGGTAGCAAAATAGGGAGGTTATCTTGGTTATTGCCTATTAATGCAGCATAAATAAAACATCCAGAAATATGAGACTATTTGTATATATTGATCTGAAGTATTCCAGATCGAGAGGAAGTACCTTGAGACAACCCTGCTAGAATAGACTGAAGAGTAAAGAAAACTGAAGTTGGATGGCTCCACAACAATACAGGACCCCCTAAAGAGAGATCAGACATTACTTTAGGCACTAAGAGAAATCAACTGAATAATGGAGTGGACAACATAATTAACAAACTGAATCCAGAATCATACTGTTAATTCTGTATAGATATGTAATCATTTAGCATCTGGAAATCTGATGGTTAATGAATCAGCCACCAGAGATTTCCAGATGAAGCTTATTAAAGAGAGTAAAGATTTGTGAATGGACCAATTCAAAGCAGTTTGCTACCAATGTTACAGGAATATTAAATAAATAACAGCAGTAATGAAGGCAAAATGGATTATGCATAAGCCAGAAAGCTAAGGGATTCAAATCTCAGTTTTGGACAATTTCATTTGTGAGCATCCATGAGTCATTTTTGTTACTAATTAGTAAGAATAAATAGCATTAAGTGGAGGTTAGTAGTATTAAGAGTCCCAACAGCTAGAGAGAAGACAGTGAAAGTTGGCTACTAAATGTGATCAACTATGAGCA
This sequence comes from Lyroderma lyra, assembly GCA_004026885.1. Classification (NCBI taxonomy): domain Eukaryota; kingdom Metazoa; phylum Chordata; class Mammalia; order Chiroptera; family Megadermatidae; genus Lyroderma; species Lyroderma lyra. Next base: position 77,696 of record PVJL010004122.1, read on the forward strand.
AATGACTCAATTTTTATTGTGTACTTGATGTGCAGTACTTCCTCTTTGTACAAAACCCACCTCCACTTTATTACAAGACTATAAAAATAGATTAAATACACATAAAATTCCTTTGAGCTTTTATAATAACAAGTAATTTAAAATTAAGTCACCATGACACAAACAGTCTAAACTCTGTATTAGCGAAATAAATAGGTGGTTATTCCATAAACTATACTCAATCAACACCTTCTCTCTAGTATTAACGATGATAATAAAACCATTCCCTTATACTTACATGGTTTTTACTTTTTTCAAAGCACTTTTCACAAACATTCATCAAAGAAGTATGATCAGACCACTGATTGTACAGGCATGTTAAGTATAGGTTTATGCTGTAGGACATATTCCTATCTCCTCCCTGATTCTGGACAAGTGATACATACTTCAAGAGGCCTGGGCTACCAACATACTCCCTTTCTTTCTTTCTTTCTTTCTTTTTTTTTTTTTTTGGAATGTGGGTGGTTCCCTGGCCGGGAATCAAACCCAGGCCACAGCGTTGACAGTTGACAGCGCCAGCGCGGAGACCTTAAGCCACTACACGACCAGGGAACTCCCAAAGATGATACACTTGATGACCCTTAATTTAGTAAGTAAGCACTTTAAAATCTCCATGCTTAAACTAATAAACTCATGATTACTTCAAAAAAGAAGATGCAAAAGCATCATTGTTTCCTATATGTTTATTTATTTATGTCTTTAGAGTCATTCATCTTGTGAGTTACAAAAATAGTTTCTTCTTTTTCTTTAATATGACCAAGATAAAGAAAGGTACTTTGGTTTATGGAGTAAGTTGCTAGAAATTTGCATATACATTAAATTTCAATTAACTGCATTTAAAGAAACACTAACAAACCTTACCATCTTAAAAAGTCCAATGGTAATACATTTATTTTATAACATACCTTTCTAATGTAGTTTTCTGGTTGTTTCCATAATTAATACATTGCGTATTATCTTAAAGCAATGACAAATGTTAAATTTAAAAAGAAACCACCACAGTCTACTCATGTTCTAGATTTAGTTGGGGAAAGTTTTTTTTTTTTTAATTATTTTGTAAAATTTGTAAATTAACCACTCATTAGGAAAAGACAGGCCCATCAGATAATAATTACAAACTATACAGTCATGGAAGATAAAAATGAAAGCACAACAGTTTTCAGATCATTTTAGTTTTCATAGAAATAAATGTATGTCCTTTGGCTTTTTAGATCATTCTCAAGTCAAAGGGAAGAACGTCTAAAACCAAGGTCACTGAAAGCTTCTCAACCATACCTAAACTTTGACATGTTGGAAACAGCATTAAACCTAGTAAAAGCATTCTCCACACATTTCTTAGAGGTAGATATTTTTAAGTAAATACTTAACTAAAAATTTTATTTTAAATCTGGGTAAATTTTGCCTAAGATTGTACAGGGAGTATTCAGAGAATTGACAGTGACCTGGGTATCTTGTTCATTCCAGTATCTATACATTTTTATAGATCATCTTTTAGTAGGATTGCCAGATGAAACACAGGATAAAATACTGCATGGAACATACTAAAAAATATTGCTTACTGGAAATTCAAATTTAAGTGGACATTCTGTTCTTTTTTGTCTGTTTTTGTATTTTGCTAAATCTGGCAATCGTACCTTTCAGTCTGTTTCAGAAAATACCAAATTCATTGACAGGAAGAGTCTCATGGAAGTTGAGTAATTTTTTACCTTTTAGGAATTTCTTGGAGACCAAACCACCATAAGTGCTTCCTGCAGGAGCAACTGTAAGAAACAGTATACAAGGAAATATCACAATGAGACAATTAAATGGATTTTATCTAAAGAATCAAATAGGAGTCTAAGAGATACAGAACCACCACCAAAAAAAAAGGTGACTACTACTGATGAGTTCAGTAAAAATGGAGGCACCAAAGAAGTGTTATGAGACCATAACAACTGTTTGAGGGCAGAATAACTTCTTGGAGATGAGACCAAATAGCAAATCTTTTCACCTATATTCAACACCAGAAAAGAATTATAGGAAGACTTCAAAACGTAGCTAGTAACCAGTTTATCATGCCAATAATTCATATTCCAGTATAAAAAATTTGGCCCTTCTTTTAACCATTTTACTGTTTAGTAGAAAATACTTTATTAAACTATCAGATAAGAATTCTCTGTAACTGGAGTTCTAAATCTGAACACTAGAACATTTAGAGCAATAATACTTCAGGGGAAGAGGGTGAGGGAGAAAGCAGGTACTTAAGAAGGAAAAAAGATCAGAACCATCTGGAGGCTCTTTTTTCCAAATAGAACATGGCCTCCCCCTCAGGGATATGACCCAATAGTTAAGAATCTAAGAATCACTGCCATAGGAACCAATGGAAATGTGTCTATCCCTCAAGAAATGTTTATTCTTCAGGCAAGGAATAAAGGTTAAGAATTACTGCACTAGAGTGAGAGGCAACACGTTTTCTAAATGTGTGCTTTCCAATACAGTAGCCATTAGCTACATGTGACTATTTAAATTTAGCTAAGTTAAATGAAAAATTCAGTTCCTCAGTTATACTAGTCACATTTCAAGTGTGCCTAATGGCTACTGTACTGAATAGCACAGATATAGAACATTTCCATCATCACAAACCGTTCTATTGGATAGCAATGACCTAGATCTCCAGATTTTGAATGGTTCTGGCCAAGTGATACATACTTCAAAAGGCCTGAGCCCAAGTAGCATAGAATATTTAATAAAAGACAGTCATGGTTTTTTTCCCAACGTTCCTCACAGGCATACACTGGTTCTAACTTAAAGGAGAGTGGGTCATTGAGAAAGAGATGGCAGGTGATAGCAGGCATAAAATAGTGATTAATGAGGAACTAGAATATTAACAAGAAAAATAACAAAATCTGCATGTCTTGCAGTGAGTCCATGATATTTCTCAATTACATATGTCATACTGCTTCCTTTAACACTCTTCCTTAGTTTTAACAAATATGTCAACAACTGCTAAGAATTTGTCACTTTCGGTGAATGTGCTCAAGGAGAGCAACCATCCCACCCTCTCCACACTCCATCCAGCCCCCCATTTTCAGCTATACTTTTAATGTCTTTGTACTAATATAATAAGTGCAACCCTTCAGATGCAAAGACAAAGTAGAGACTAATTTGTAAATCATATTTCTGAAGCAACAGAATCCCCCAAATTCCCTCTATGGAAAAAAAAGTTGATCTTTTAAAAAAAGATCACATGAAATCAAATGTGTGGGAAACGCTATATATGTAATAAGTCACAGTCCACACTGGCATATTAAAGGTTCTGAGATCTAAAGTAAAGCAACTCACTGATTTTAACCAGCATTCCCCAAATTTAGATGACTAACTCTTTTCTCATAACTCACATAAACATCCTGTAGCGCATATTTTGGGAAACACTGCAACATATTACACTTGTTAAAGCCTTCAACAATTACTGATGGAAAAAACATATAGTCATCTCTCAGCTTCTTGTGGATGGATCATTCTAGTAATAGAATTTGCTGGTTTGTTGTGAGTTGAATTTTGTGTCTCTAAAAGAGATTTTGAAGAACTAAGTTCCAGTACCAGTGAATATGATCTTATTCGAAAAGAGGGTCTCCACAGTGTTATCAAATTAAGATGAGGTCGTACTGGATTAGGGTGGCCCTAAATCCCATTTGTGTCCTTATAAGGCCATGTGAGGACAAAACGTAGATAAACACGGGAGAATACCGTGTTTATCTACATAAAGACAGAGGCAGAGAATGGAGTGGTAAAGATTACTATCCAGAAACACCAAGGGCTTGCTAGCAACCATCAGAAAAGCTAAGAGAGAGAGGCATGGAATAGACTTCTCCCTCAGAGCCTCCAGAAGGAACCAAACCTATTGAGACACTGGAGTTCTGGCCTCCTTAACTTTGAGAAAATAAATTTATTTTGTTTTAAGACGCCCACTTTGTGGTACTTTGTTACAGTAGCCCTAGGTAACTAATACATAATTCTTCAGCATCAAAGATTTTGGACCAAAGACACCACTTCATACTAGATGGCAGATTGAACATACACATTTCTTTTTACTCCCTCCTGAAATGTGAATAAAACAATAGAAAAGGAGTATTTTTTAAAAGGAACAAGCCCACAAGGATAGAGAATAAGACACAAAGTTGATTGTAATAAAATTACAGAAACTGAAACACAGAAGGACTAATAAGGAAGGATGTAGGAGACCTGAGAAATTGAATTATAAGCCAGAAAAAAGGAAGGCCAAGAAACAACCCAAATTATACAACAAAAAAAGACGTAGGAATGGCATTATCAGGAATTTCTGGAAGTAGGGGTGGGGGGCACTAAAATAAGGAGAGTTGGTTGAAAAACTGAATTAAAGTAGTCAGATCTTTAGATTCCTTCCTCCGTTCAGTATTCTAGTGACTGGTCCTCCCTAACCTAGGGGGAGAGGGACAGGTTATTCTTTAAAAAGGTAGAACATGGGTCTCTGGGCTGAGAATCAAAGTTGTACTAAAAACAAATGGACTGAAACATAAATACTGAATGCTGAGCTATCCCGCTTTTACCCCTCAATCCCAGAATGTTGGCAATCTGGCTTTCTATCCACCTAGTGAGACCATGGCTATGTGCACAGAAAATCTAGAATATATACTGAATATTAATTAATAATTATCACTAGGGGTGAGATTACCAGAAAGTCTCACCAACTTCCCATATATGAGGGCTATCTGTAAAGTATCCAGCCATGTAATATGAAAAACAGAGGCATTTATGGTTGGATTTTTTTCCAGATAGCCCTCATATGTTTCTGTAATGTTGGAATGTTTTATGACAAGCATGTATCACCTTTCCTCCTACCACAGACAAAATGAAAATAATTACATAAAAATTAGAGAGAGTAAAGAAAAGAGAAATGCCCCCTATACCAGATGGACTGAAGAAATCTATTAGGCTCAAAATGCCTAATAGTGGGTTTCATGCCAAAAGCTATTGTAGCTCAAGTCCTTTGCTTTGAGTGAAATCAATTCTGCTACCTTAGCAGCAGTTTATTGTATCAGAATCAATGTAAGCTAATACAATGATATGCAGACCAACATCACCCTAGCCATGTAGCTAACCATCTCTCCCATGAATGATGAGAACTCTGTCCAGTCAGAGTGAAGTTCATGCAGTAGAAGCAAACCAACCTATCATACCTCTCTCGAGGATGTTTACTGCTAGGTACACAAAGAGAAGACAGGTCATTCCAGTTCAGGTGAGACAATGTCTTGTAGAGCCTAAAGTACTATCCAGTCTCAACTGGGACTCAGGGTGATTCCTCTAAGGCTGATGAGACAACTTCATTCCAAAGTATCCTTCAATAAACCTATATACACAGATACACATCAAATACCCAAACAAAAAAAGTTATCACTTCGTAAACTCAAGAAAATTAGTTTCAGGACCACTCAATGCATCATCTTTCCTTCATGCATATAGGCAAAAATGACTACAGAATAAGAGCCAAACGGAAGAGATACAGACTTTCAAACTAACTTCAAAGTATGTATTATTTATCATTTTATTTCTTTTCCTTTTCCTTTAATTTTTGGCTCTTTTCCAACTACCAAAGGCCAGACATGAAAAAAGTGAGATAAAATTTAATGTAATATAATTTTGCTGTGAAAAGAGGAGGTAAAAATCAAGAGCAAAAGTGAGATTGTTTCTTAGCAATTTTACCTTAAGCCAGTGAAATAAATAATCCTGTGATAAGTCATTCTACTCACCTTTCCTGTATGACACATTTGTAAATCCATCACCAGATACTTATCTCATAATCATTTAAGTTTTTAAACTATGGAACAACCCTAAAGTGATAGCATGATAAAAATATATGACTAATTGAAATTTTTAAATAAACAATAACATAAATCATGATAAAACAAATAGAAAATCAGTATTTTTCTTCCTCCACTTACTAGTTGTTATACAATGAAGAGTATTTGCCTGATGCTTAGAATTTAATGCTTCTATGGAAATCACTAGCTGTCCTTCTAGCAATGCTCCCTTTGATATTCCTGCTGTTTCACACTTCCAGTGAATTATTAAATATTTCAAAATCTGAAAAGGGCACAATGCAAAGAAAACACAATCTTCTTTAGAAATCATGGTAATATATTTTTATGATAGTTAATAATTCTAATTTCAAAAAAATAATATTCTTGCTTGCAAAATGTCAGATTTACATTTATTCAGAACAAAGCGTGATGTCTAAACAGAACACATAGCTAGGGGAATAACATAAGAAAAGAGACAGTGAAATTCAACACAGTGCTCAACAAGTCAGAAAATGGAGACATTAAATTGCTTTATACAAAGGGTACATTCATCTGGAAATAATAATTTGGAAAAAAGTCAAATGGGAGTTTGTTTTTCCTGTTTCTTTTTTTTCCTTCCTATATAAAAGCCAACATTAAGTATGAATCATCTTTACCTTTCATTAAGTCATTTCTGAGGGTCAGAATACTAGTTAAGAGTACTGGCTCTGGAGGCAGATACTTATGTTTGAGTCCTTGATGCTATATTTTACCATGTGACCTTGGGCAAGTTATTTCTCTGTACCTGAGCTTCTTTATTTATAAAAATGAGAATATATTACATATGGCTGCTGCTGAATGTAAACAAAATAATGTGCAAAATGTTTAACACAGTGCCTGACATATAGTAAATGCTTAATAAATATTAGCTATTTCTAATAAGTTCATCTACAGTAAAGATTGCACACAATATTTTAAGTTGGACAGGCTCCAAGATGTCTGGGTAAAACATTCAATCTTGATGACACAAATTCAAAATAAAATACATTACATTTAATTCCCATTATTATTTATGAGAGTAGACTCATTTCCACACTAAAGTATAGGAAAATTATTACTCCCTTTTTTGAAAGGCAGGGAGATCTCAGTAAGAGAACTTGGGAACTAAGATCCTAATTTGTACCAGAGTCTATAAAGATGGTTTCCAGGTGTTTCTACAGTCTTAACACTTTCCTTCACATATCCTCCCTGTCCTCCCTCTGTTAAGATTTTCCCTCAGTTTATTTATCCATATTGAGAGAGCAGTGGGGAAAAGAACACTAGCCCGTGAGCCAGAAGTTCTGGGTTCTAGGCTAGGTTCTGTCTTCTGTAAAATCTAATCATCTGTCTTTGATGATAACAAAGAAGGCAGGACGACTGGGAGAACTCTAAGGTGACGTCAGGTCAACTTATGGTTCTGCTGTGTCTGTCCAGCATCCCTCACGAGGCCAGGAGCTACGATTTCAACCAAGTAATGGCTGTGAAAGTGATGTAATAGACGAACAAACGTGGCGAATCGGTGCCAGTTGTTCAGTCCCACCTTCCAGATCAAAAAAGGTCTCTGGTCCGTGGTGTGGTCAGGGCTTGGGGGGGGGCCTTCCATCACCCAGCTGCTCCGGACCACACCCAGCAAGCTGCTCCACGCCCTGGGGACCAAGGGCCTAAAACAACGTTTCCCCGATTCCCGTTTTGCTCGGATTGATCTCGACGACCCGCTGGGGTTGTCCTTCCCTTTTCTCTGCTGGCCTCCAGCACGGAGGCAGGCCCCCTAAGCTGGCATCCCGCTGTCAACTGGGTGTCCGCTAATGGCCGGCAAACACTGCCGCTCCCTGAGCCTCGCTTGTCTCAGCGGCGTGGGGCCCCTCCCCCAGCTGAGTAACTATTCCTCCCTGAGGAACCCCTGCTTTACTGCCCGAGCGCTCCCACGGCCTGGGTCTCGTCTGTTCCGCACAACCCCGTGTGCAGCAGGCTGATGTACACCGAATCACATCATTCCCGAACCTTCTTTCGTCACCTCAGGCGACGCCAGACCCCTCTGCCCAAACTTCACGGTCTCCTCACAAAGCCTGTCTCCCCAGTGTGTCTGTCCTTCTCTGTCTTCTGTCCCTTCCCGGCATCACCTCACAGACGGCCACGGCCGTCCCCTCCATTCCGCGCCAGGAGCGGGAGCGACGTCCAGCCGCTGGGAGCCCGCCGCGGCTTCGACCTCAGCCGGCACCCGAAGCCCTAACGCGTGACGCCTCTCTTCCCGCCCGCGCGTGCGTGCGCCCCGCCCACCGGGCCACCGCGCCTGCGCACTTAGCGCCACCCCCGCTCCCAGACAGCCAGCGGCACGGCCTGCCAGGAGCGGGCGATCCGGGGGCGGTTGGAACCACAGCGGCCGGTGGGCGGCCGGGTGGGTGGACCGGTGCGCGGGCCGCGGGGCTGGCGAGAACCTGCGGGCGGGGAGCAAGACCGGAGGCGGGCAGGAATGCAGCGAGGCCACGACGACTCCTTCCTCCCCGAAATAGACTTTCCCACGGTCCCGCCGAGGCGCAGCCCTCAGCCCTCTTCAAAACGCTTAGGTTTCGGCCGCCCTCAGCAGGGAGGAGCGGCTGGTGTGGGGACCTCAAACCGGTTCTTGACCCCAAGCAGGCTCACGTCCTGCGAGGGTTGCCCTCAGTGTTCCAGGCCAACCTCTGGTTCCCGGTTTAACAAAAATGAAGGACGGGGAGTTATTAATAAATTTGAATTATAGTTTTAAAAGCAGGGGGGAAATGAAGCATGCGTATATCCCATGCAATATTTGGGACCTACTTACACTTCAACTTTTATTTGTTCATCTGAAATTCAAAACTATTTTCTCTGGCAACCTGTCCCAAGCATGTTCCCTAATTCCAAGGTACCCAGCCAACCCCAGGCAGGACTTGGAAGGGGACTCCCGCCCCCAGAGAAAAGGCTCCTTCCCCACATAAGACTCCACTAAATATTGCAAGGGCAGGAGCTGCCTTTCCTAGGCTCCTGCTGACAGGAGAAGCTCTGTGGTTTTCCAAGAGCGGTCCCAACTGAAAGGAAATAGTTCTCCAGACTCTAGCTGCAGGGCTCTGGGCAAGTTCAGCGGGTGGAGTGGCGCGAGGGGTAGAGCCTAAATGGATGATCTGGCAGCTGGTTCCTCAGGCAGCCAAAAGAAAACTGGGGAGAGAAATTCCTGCCTTGCAGAGAGCTGCCCAAGAAGGGTGGGGCAGGGTGTTGGCTGCTTTCCTTAGGGGAAAATTCTTCCACGCCAGCTCCAAGAAGCCAGGATTGGACAGAAGAGGAGGGGAGCTGGCAGAATGCCTGTCCAGTAGCAACCTTGGTGCTACACCAAAGAACAAGTCTACTGAGACCTGAATCACAGCCTTCTCAAGTCTGCACTTAGCCCTGTTGACCACCCTTCCCATCTCAGTTATTTAATGGTAAACCAATTGAAGAAAGGTGGCTTTTAATTCTGGAAAATTCATCACAATACCATCTCAGCTTTAAAAAGAGACAGTTGACATTTGGGGAATCATTGGAGTCTTTCTCTCCCTTTCACTCTCTTCTGTCTCAGGTATCCCCTTTAGGAAGGGGAAGGGAGCTAACATTTATTGAATGACTGCCTGTTGTCAGAAACCACTGTCTACAATTTTTAACTCTCACAAGTATCTTGTGAGACAATCATTATCTTCACTATTTTATGAATGAGAAACCAAGGTGATGGGGATGGCTCTTTAAAATATTTCCCGGGAGTTCCCTGATGGTGTAGCGGCTTAAGGCTTCGGCGCTGGCGCTGTCAGCACTGCGGCCTGGGTTCGATTCCCAGTCAGGGAGCTACCCACATACCAAAAAGCAAAAAAAAAAAATAAATAAAATAAAATAAAATAAAATATTTCCCATAGAGAGTGTTGGTTCAGCAGAAAATGCCCCACTTTGAGAATGCCATTAAGTTGAAGGGTGGAGAAACCGTTGCCATTGTAGTTCTTCAGATAAGTTGGTCATCCTGGCTTCCAGCCCTTGTCCTTAGAGTGAGCCTTGGGGATGAACATGTAGTGGCACCATCCTAGAGGCAGGGGAGGCCTAACAGAGGTAGCCAGAGACACAGCCCCCCACCCCTCCCTACTGGATGTAGGCAGAAGCAAGGAAGGGAGCTTTTGATATGAGGGCCTGCCATCAGGGCTTCCACAGCATAAACTCATGTAGGGTTTGATGCAGGTTTAACAGTTGCTGGGCATCTACTCTGCTAAGTGGTCTTCACTTATTCATGTTAAGTAATCCTACCAACCTTGTATGAAAGGTGTTGTTATCATTTTATAAATGATGAAGATGAGGTTCCAAGAGGTTGTATGACATTGAGTTTGCAAATGGCAGAGCCAGAATCTGAAGCAAAATCTCTTAAGCCCTCTTACCACTCCCCTACAGCTACTCAGTACATCTCCCACTTGGATATGACATGCCTGCTTGACTCAGAGTTCTGTCGTATGGGAACATGAGTATTACCATGAGAAGCCAACCCTTTTGTGCAAAAGCTAAGGAACAAATGAACTCAGATGCCCTCATCTCCCACAAAGTAAGGCTTCAGTGAGACACAGCAGCCTTTCTCTCACTCATCCATTTTACTGGTTTGGGGTCTAGTAACTAATATACTATTGGACTGACTCCACATCATTAAAATTATTTTTACTCAGACTTCATCCTCAGAGCAATAGAATATTAGAGCCAAAAGGACAAAAGAAGTTAAATGATCTGCCCAAGGTTAAGGTCACCTTAGTCAATAGGTCAACCAAGGAGCCTTTGGATGCTGCTTTGGATATTTTCATCACTGGTGTTCAGGGTCTTAGCAATGTCTTCAGGGAGCCACTTCTCCCCAGTCCTCAGACTTAGTGGCATATTGGTTCTGCTTGCATTCCTTCACTTACCTCAGGGTTTAGATTCGTGATTCATGTCCACTTTGGATATCCTATTGATTCGGAGGAGAAATCCCCTGTCTGGCCAGAAGAAACCCCACCAGAAGAGCACCAGGTTGATTCTGACCCAAACCCACAGGTATGAGTGGAACCAGAACATTCTAGGGAATGCTGCCAGGTGAATAGCGACATACTAGGAAACTGTTGAACTGACTTCCCCTTTTGAATGCACCCGCTCTGTGTACAACGTCTGACAATTAAGTTTGCAAACATTTTTTTGCCACCATGCACTTATGTTGGTAGCACTCTACAAACAGCTCGACAAGGTTTCATAACCTTGGTATATCTGTGTCTCACAGCTGTGTTTGTGTCGACATGTGGCAGTGTCCTGCTAAGTGGCATTCATTATTATTGTTGTGTGTTTTTGTGTGCTGTTGCAAGAATGTCGTTGCTTAAATTAGAGCAATGAACAAACATTAAATTTTGTATTAAACTTGGCAAGAGTGGAAGTGAAATCAGGGACATGTTTATGGGGATAATGCCATGAAGAAAACAGCAATGTACAAATGGGTTAAATGTTTTTCTGAAGGGAGAGAAAGAGTCACTGATGAAGAGAGGTCAGAGCAGCCAGTAATAAGCAGAACTAACAAAAACACTGCAAAAATTTGTCAAATTATGGGTCAAAACTGTCAGCTGACTATGAGAAGCATAGAAGACCAAGTAAACATTGGTAGAGAAACAGAAAAATCTTAGCTGAAAACCTTGGCATGAGAAAGGTGTGTGCAGAAATGATCCTGAAGGAGCTCACCGATGAACAAAAGCAAAGGAGAGTCAAAGATGACGTTTTGAGACATGTTACCACTGCTGTTGAAACGTGGGTGTATGAACATGACCCTGAAACAAAGCGTCAAAGTGCACAATGGAAGTCAGCCAATTCTCTGCAACAAAACTTCCGTCAGTCCAAATCAAGAGTCGAAACGATGTTGCTAACCTTTTTTCATATCAGAGGGATTGTTCATTATGAATTTGTACCAACTGGACAGTCGACCAAGTTTACTATTTGTAAGTGCTGAAAAGGTTGCATGAAAAAGATGAAAACGACCTGAACTTTTCTCTAACAGCTCATGGGTCTTGCACCTCTACAATGCACCAGCTCACACAGCATTGCCTGTGAAGGAGTTTTTAGCCAGTTAACAAATAACTGTATTGGAACACCCCCCTACTCACCTGATCCAGCCCCCCAATTACTTTCTTCTTTACCAGAAGATAAAGGAAATCTTGAAAAGAAGACATTTTGATAACATTCAGGCCATCAGAGGTCATACGATGACAGCTCTGATGGTCATTCCAGAAAAAGAGTCCCAAAATTGCTTTGAAGGGTGGACTAGATGCTGGCATCGGTGCACAGCTTCCTAAAGGGACACCTCGAAGGTGACTGCAGTGATACTCAGCAACCAGGTGCGTAGCGCTTTTTCTAGGATGAGTTCTCAAACTTAATTGTCTGACCTCGTATATTATTTCTAGACACTTCTTAGGTCCTACCTTGTTCTCAGGCTACCTTAGAGTGTCGAAGGCCCTGAAGAGACTGACCTCAGTAACATAGATGGAAAATATCCCTGAGGTCCCTCTTATCAGGCTAATGCAAAACTAAGTCCATTTGAGGAGGTTCCTCCCCCTGGGAAACTATTAAAAGAGGCTGTTTCCCATAAAATTGGAAAGGGTTAACTGCTTCTCTCAGGTCCTGAGCAAAGTCTGTCCCCCACCAGTTCCCATAACCGGGTTTCCTGAAATGGAGCAAGTCCCGGGGGCCCCTCCACTAATCACATCCTTGGAAATGGGGCCACGAGCTCAGATTAGCTCATGCCTTCACCTTCTGGAGGCCTTCTCCACCTGGAGCACAAAATCTGGGGCGGGTGCCTATCGGGGGTCAAGCAGCAGTGTTCCTGCAGTGAGACGGTAGGTCAAGGGGGCACTAGAGGCCACCGTGGTGCTGACTTCTGTGCCAGTTCTTGGACTGTAGCATTTGTTCTTCCTCATCCTAAGACTTATGGGCAGAGGGAAAAACACCCCCCACCCCAGAACACAGCCAACATTTGGGTAGTTGGAGTGTTTGTCTTCTTCACCCCCATTCCCTGTTTAATCCTTCTCCTTAGAAAGACTGACAATCACCCTTTGCACAGAGTCTCTGATTCCTCAACCACCAGTAGCAAGTTCTAGGGCCACCGAGGAGATTTTATCCCTTTCCTGTTAGTATCCAATTTCTCCTTTTCCTAGATAACCAATAAAATCTATATCGCATAGTGGCTCTGCCCTCTATAACTGGCTTTTCACCTTTTCTCTAGGCAGGGCGGGATTTGTCCTGCCAGCTGATGTCCACTGGAAGGGAAGTATTCTTTGTGCTTAGAACCCTTGGGAATGGAAACTGCATATAATCTGGTCACGTATGGCCAATCAAACCCACTTATCCAAAGGTCAGACGATCAACTTTATTTGAAAGACAGGTAGGCTGACTGAGACAAAGACTCATCTTGTGGGAGCCCCACTGAAGAGGACACTGGCTGCCCGTGTTCAGTCGTGGTTCGGTCTTTGTATGCTTATAGTACTTGGAAACACTTTACCAGGAATGCTAGTGTACAAAATCTTTAAAGATAATAATATAAAATCTTAGTTGAGCTGATTTTTCACTGATTCCTGAAGTTGACTTGATTTTCATCTGTCCTAGCTTTCAGGCTGCTTCTAGCTTCTGCTTTCCCAACTTTCAGTCTAACCAGTTGAAAAGAAGCTGTGGGATCGAAAGTCCAAAAGGGTCAGGATGTCTGAATTCTTTTCCCATTTTACCAATTACTTTAGGTGTTATGTTCTAGTTTTCCACAACTAAAATAGGAAAATTCTCCCAGGAATATAGTTAAAATAACATCTGTGAGAGGTTCCCTGGTGGTGCAGTGGGTAGGCTTTGGGGCTCACCACAGTGGCCTGGGTTCGATTCCCAGCCAGGGAACCAACCGAAATAAATAAATAAATAAATAACATCTGTGAAACAGTTTGAGAGTTTTAGATTCTTTAAATTAGAAGAAATCTTAGAAGTCATTTAATCTGGTATTTCCCAAACAGAGGAGCAATATTTTTTCCAGTTTATATTCTCGATCTCCAGCCCTCTTCCCGAATAGCCTCTCCCTATCTCCTTCCTTGTGTCTTCCTGGTATCTAAGAGAGAATTAATCTAGTTTGCACAATATGTTTAGGGTTGGGAAACACTGCTCTAATTCACCTCCCCATTTCATGCAATAGTCATTCCAACAGTCCTGACAAGTTGATATCTAGCTTTTACTTAAATACCTAGTTTTGGGAAACGTCACCTCAGAGCTGAACCTTTCCATTTTTGGACAGCAGTAGTTTGGTGGAGAGTTTTTCATTGAATTGAAATCTGCTTCACTGTATCTTCTACCCAGCTCCACCCTTTGAAACCACAGAGAATTCATCTAATCCCTTTATAAAGGGGAGTAGGGAATACCCAAGATCCTTTTTTTTTTTTTTTTTTTTTTTTTAATGTGGGTAGTTCCCTGGCTGGGAATCAAACCCAGGCCGCAGCGTTGACAGAACCGAAGCCTTAAGCCACTACACCACCAGGGAACTCTCCCAAGATTCTTATTGTTAACTTGTCACAGTGGCTCAGACCTGGCCTGAATGATTGTATTACAGATACTTTGTATACTAACTGTGTTCCTAAAACATTGTATAAACCCAGTTGTGTGTGAATCAAATCATTTTAGACATGCTGGGAAGGTGACCGTTTAAAGCCTGTTTCCAGTTCTTTCCTAAACAAAGAATTCTTTTGCAATACAAATAACCTCCCTCATTAACCATTTATGCAAATCTGTATTTTCATGCATCATTACAGACATACCTTCTTGTATTGTGCTTCACTTTATTGAGCTTCGTGGATGTTGCATTTTTTTTTACAAATTGAAGGCAAGACCCTCTACAGCTCTCTTTATTGCAATACATTATTGCAGTGGTCTGGGACTGAACCTGCAATATCTCTGAGGAATGTCTGTTATGTTTTACTTAAGGCAAGATTGGCCTACATACAAAACAAGTAAAGTAATAATAATAGCAATAGCTAATATTTATTGAGCCCTTATCAGGCACCAGGCATCATGCACCTCATAAGCATAATGTAATTTGTTACCACGTTACTTGTTTAAAATTATTTCCTATTTACAGGTGAGAAAACCAAGTCCCAAAGAAATTAAATAACTTGTTCAAGGTCACACAATTAGAATGTGATGGGCCAGAATTCCAACAAGGCCATAAGACTCCAGGGCCTTATATCCTAACCACCAGGAAGTTTCAGATGTTAATAGTAGTTAAACAATTAATAGTACCACAGCATAGGGAAATTAGGCTACAATATGGAAAATTGACCTAAAATATCTATAACTTCAAAGATGTACAAGTCAACTCTTTTGGCACTGTAGGTTCAGACAGTGTAAGTTGCCCAGCACAACTTGCATTTTCTAGTGCAATTGGATCAAGGAAGCCGTGACTTCCCTTCAGCATTAGTAGTAAGCAGATGCTGCCCAAATTTATTTCCGGCATATGGGTATGATCAGACACGTTTTCAAGGGGTTGGTGTACTCCCAGGTGTTTGTGGCATAAGCTTCTTAAAAGAAAGAAGTGGTTTATTGCTGACAGGTTAAAATCAAAAGTATGGAGAATCATGGTTGATCCCAGCCTGCTCCTAGATGGGTTAGACTCATTCAAATGGTTTCCTAGGCCCAGTTTTTAATGGCGTTTAGGTTTGGAACTTAAAATAGTTTGGGATGGGTGGTCCATAAATAGTGCTGTTTTGAATCCAAGCTTGACAAAGATAAATGGATGTAATACTTCTATGTCCTCAAAGCAGTTCCATTTTTTCTAGTTTCATCAACAACAGCATGCACTCACAATGTTGCTCAGCTCAGAACACCGTTGGGACTCCTAGAACCCCAGACTTTTCTACACTGTGTAAAGGAGCTCCAGGTGGGGCTCTCTTCTGTCCTCCAGGTCCTACCTCCCCATATCATCACAATACTCTCATTTGACTTGTGACTTCACCTTGGCTCATCTGCAGACTTTCACTTTCAAATATGTCATCGTTCTTTGCAAATCATGACCCAAGCTGGTGTTCCACAGGCCTGCTGGTCCACAGTGGTCACAGGAAGTCAAGTCCGTCCTTGGGAGGCACTGGCACTCCCTTTGCAAGCCCACCTCTCTGAACTTTATTGTATAGCAGGCTTGTTTACAGTCTCAACCATAGACTCAGGTAAGAAAGCATGTCATTTTCTTTATTTCTCAACCTAACTCTTCAGCCCCCATTTCTACCAATGGCAGAAATATAATAAACTTCACCAACTCAAGACAACTCAATCTTTTCAAGTGTTATACACAGTCTCTTAGGATTCTCCTCCCTGTCCCCTTTCCTCATGACGCTCTAGTTTGGCGTTTATGTATCATTCTGACATCAGGGAAGGGGCATCATGGTCAAGTGCCATCTTCTGTCTCTCTTGCATAACTAACAAAGTGTAGCTTCCTTTCCTTGGTCTTGGACACTGGGCCCTATGGCCACTGCATCTGTGGCAGTTCCCTGGCAGGTGGAACCCATGGTCTTTGTATAGACCAAGTGCAGTGGTTGCTTCATGGGGAGCTTAGTGGCCCCCACCTCAGTGATTCCTGGTACTGCTGAACCTCCATCTGTTCCCTACCTTAGCCAGGCATTCCCTCAGCCCCACTGTGGGTTCTCACCACCCCCACCCCAACTCCACAGCAATCCCCTCAGGCACCCTGACTTCCAGTTTTCAGCTCACTCTCACACTCCCCCTGGGTAGGGCACCAAGGAAATGTTGTGATTTCCTTCAAAGTTCCCGGAGCCAAGGAGATGCTAGCGTAAGGGGTGAGAGGCTACAGTTGGTAAGGAGATCGAATTTATCTCAGACCTGCTGTATCCACACAGGGGATGATGTCATTTGGGTGGCTGCCCCTGTTAGCACAGGGTACTTTGAGAGTCTGTGTCTTCTCAGAGTTCCAGGAAGGACATGAATCATAAGCTCCTTCTGTCCTTAGTGGTGGGGACAGCAAACAAAGCCCACAGTGGCATCTATACTCTCTTGCTCTGCTCTCTCAATCCTTTTCCATTCTGCTCCAAGATCAAAAAGGATTATCTCTTCTGTGTGGAAGGGAAACTTATAAAGTCTTCCCAATACAACAGCTGATTACATCAACCCCGAGCTTTGGATTTATTGATATTTAAAGGAAAGCTTCTGCAGAAAAAAAAAAAGAAATCCCTCTCTCCCAGCCAGAATTCACCACATTTCCTCTTGCCCTCTGTTTCCCCACCCACTGCCCTTCTCTCAGTCGCCCACATACACCGTGCATCCTGCAGCAGCAGGCCCAGTAGCCACACACACTATGTCCCTGTAGCTGAGAACGTGGCTCAAGTGTCAGACTTGTCTGGGTTAAAATCCCAGCTCTGCCCCTGCTTGGTTCAGTGACACTGGGCAAGGCACTTAATCTCTCAATGACTCCACTTCCTCTTCTGTAAAATGGGGTTCATCCTTACCTCTCAGAGATGTTACAGGATTAAATGAAATGATATATGTAAAGTGCTACTTAGTGATGGCTATTATTATTCCTCATTATCTGCCTAGTTAATGCAATTACATTTCAGACCCAGCTCAGATGATCTGACCTCCCTAACTAGGTTACGATTCTGTAATATCCTCACATAGCATCCTGAACTCCTCATTCATAGCACTCGTTATACTTTGTGATTATATATCTGTGCATACACACTTTGTGATTAATATTTTCTTCACGTCTGTCATGACTGTAAGCTTCAAGAGGACAGAGACAATGTCCATTTAACTCATCATTAGATCCCCTGATCCCAGCACAGTGCCTGGCATGTAAGCCAGATGGGTTTTGAATGAATGTTTGATTGAATGGGAGGTGAGGAAGTGGGGCCAAGGAGTTCAAACAGCCAAAGAAGATTGGTCATAAAGAGGAAGGGCAAGACGTGTTGGAGGACCAGGGGTTCTCACTCATTTTTTAAGCTGGCAGGTACTTGAGCGTGTTTAAATACTGATGGGAAGGAGCCAGTAGAGAAGGGGCCCACCAGGAATGAGAGCCGTGAGGCTGTGGGAGGGAATAGGATTTAGGGCAGAAGCCAGAAGAATCAGTCTCAAACAGGAGAGACACCTCTTCCATGGTACAGGAACAAAAGCTGAGAATTAGCTCCGTCTGTAGCTTTGGTAGCAGGAAGTCCTCCCCAAGACCTTTCCATGACTCTTAGTAATGTAAGCAGCAAATCTGGATTCTCTGAGCAGCTCAGCATATTGGTGGGCATCATTTCATTTACTTTTGCAACTTATGTAAAAAGGAAGCATTACAGAGCAAAACAACAAGTTTCCAAAGCAACTCGGTAGCAGAGCTGAGACAAGCGATCTCAGTGTTCTCTTTATGGAGCACACTTCCTCCCCAAATTAGGAAAGAATATGGGAAAATGATAATATGGTGAAATAATAATGGCTGACATTGGTTGAGGGCTTACTATGTACCGGGCACTGTCCTTTAACTGCAATAACTCATTTGATTCCCAGGTTATACTACCATTTTACAGGTGAGGAAACTGAATCCCAGGGAAGTTAAGTAACTGGCCCAAGGTCAACAGCTGGCTAGCAGGTGACCAAACTAGGTTTTAAATCCAGGGAGTGTGACTCCAAAGTGGATGCTTTTAACCACTCTGCTAAACCCCTTCTCTAGCAGAGGGCAAGGAGTATATTAGAAATCAGAAAACCTGATGTCTCTACCATCTAACTCTGAACTAACTCTCTATACCTGGGCATTCACTTAGGTATCTGAACATCAGTTTGCTCATCAGTAAACTGACAATGCCAGTGTTTATCATACAAGGTTTTTTTTAAAGGATTATGAAATGCTGAAAACGGGAACTCACTATACAAAAGCTATTATTATGCTGATCAGAAGATCTAATATCCTTGTTTTCTAATTGGGTCACAATCTAACAGGCTGTTCTTGAGACCCTCCCCCCCCACACACACACACACACTTCTCATAACCAGTACAATGGCAGAGGTTGGGGGTTCTGGCTCCTTTGGCAGATCAACTGATTCTCATTCCATCAGCTTTAACATTCCTGACCAAGTCTCTTTGATGACCAAAAGCACACCTCCGCGTCTTCTTCCCCCTGAACATACTCACTTGTACCTCTGGGAACAATTACAGCTTATGCCCTCACTTCTCTGATTCTGTTGCCTGAAGGAGTGACTGTTAAAAAAAAAAAAAAAAAAAACGTAAAAAATAGCCTGACTACAGCTAATGGTGAGACTCACCCTATAAGGCCAAGTTCCAATTCGGTGGTAGAATCACTGCTCTAGTTTAGTGGTAGAATCAGACTGTCAGAGCTAGAAGAGGAACATCAAGGTCATCCTTTCGTGCAATTTCCTGACCCTCCTCCCAACCCATTTTACAGACCAGGAAAACCAAGGCCAGGTAGATGAAATGACCAACTCCTTGGGATTGGTAGCAGGACTTTTTTGAACTTCGAAAATGTTTTCAAATGGGTTTAACACGAGTGATTTCGCCTCGCCAAAATCCTATCTGGAACGTACTTCAGTGGCTTATATATTTGGCTCAGTATGCATACCTTTTCAGAAAGGAGCAAAATCCTACAATTCCATTACTTGTGCGTAAGTAAAACCCTAAACCCGTAACTCAGGCAAAGCCCATTCTTCACATTGCTCTTCTGTGGCCATTGCAGGTATTTCCCTGGTAGAAACAGGCCCGTGTCTTCAGGGGCAGTATAACCTCTGGGTAAAGTTCAGGCTGCTCTGTACAGCCCAGCCTGTGATTATTCATCTCTGAGCTCAGTTTCCTAGTCAGGAAGAACAGCACCTCCTTCTTTGAGCTCAAGTGGGGGTGGGGGTCACATGAGGCAATGTGCTTTTAGCACCAAGCCTGCACTTTATAACTTCGTTATTATTTGGGCATAATTCTTTTCTCTCCTAAGGAGATAGTAGTTCACCGTAGTTGATGACCTTAGACTTTATACCACGCAGACACTACTAAACCAGGAGAAACCCAGCTGTGCCAGGCCCAGAAATGTCCATCCCCACCCCCCATCCCTCTTAAGCAGTGAGTAGGCCGGATTCCGGTTGATAAACGAGAGGAGCTGAGAAGGAGCTGAGAGGAGCTGCAGTGATGACGGTTCTGAGAACCTGATCTGCGAGGAGGCGAATCTCCACCGGCACCATGGAGATGCTTTGGGCAAGAGAGCCGGCCCACCTGCCTGAGGGAGGACGGGAGAGAGAGGGGATGGATGCAAGAAATGCTTAAAAGGAGATGAACTGGAGGCGCCCAAAGAGGAAAATTTGAAAAGGAAAACAGAGGCTGACTATTGGGAAGCCTTCTGGGCAGTGAGTGCCGTTCAAGGAAGGATTGCGTGTCCCGGGGATACAGGTTTTGGACGAAATCGGAGTAGGGACAAAGGTAGGGGGTGCAAACTGCGGAGATCAAGCCCCGTGGGCTGTCGGGGGTACCCAGACGAGCCGGGGGGTGACCCGGGCTGGCCCGGGCTGGCGAGGACCGGAAGGCGGGGTTATGGGGGCCACCCGCAGGGAAGGTGGGGAGGGGGCTGAGAGCTGGTCGTGGGGCCGCCGCCGCGTTCGTCCTGGGGAAGGTCAGCGACCCCGGCCCGGGGAGCTGTGAGGAGAACCGAAAGGGGCCGCGGTTGCCATGGCGCCAGGAGGGGAGGGGGCGACTCGGACCCCGCCCGGAGCCCCGCGGGGCCGCCGGCTCCAGATGGTCCCGGGCCTCCCGCGGGAGCCGGCGGCCTGCGGCAGGGGGAGGCTATTGTCCTCCTTCCGCGGCGCCGCAGTCCCGCCGCTCGCGCCCGCGCGCCGCCACGCGCCCCGCCGCCGCCGGCCCCGCGCGCCCCCCGCACCCCGTGACAGCGCCCGCCCGCCGCCCGCCGTGCGCCCCGCCGCCGCCCGGCCACCCGCCGCCGCCCGCAACCGTCCCTCGTGGCCGGGCTGCGGGCGCGGCGACTCCCGGTGCACCCCCGCCCGCCGCGCTGCTGCCTGCGGGGCCGGCGCTCCGCACGGAGGTAGGTGCCGGCGCCCGGGCCCGCTTTGTCCCGGCCGGCGGGGCAGCGCGCTTTGTGCAGCCGCGCGGGGGCGGTGGGGTCGCGGTCGGGGTCTGCGCCGGCCCGGGGAGCCGGGCAGGGACGGTGCGGCGCCTGTCCCTCGCTCCCGGGACAGGATGGAGAGTCCTGTGCGAGCCACCCAAGTACCGGAGTGCGGGCGGGGTGGGGGGCGATGGAGGCTTGAGGGACGCGGGCCTTCCCAGAGCCGAGGGGAGAACCTGGAGAGTGGGGGCCGGCACACGCGCTAAGGAATCGGGTGGGCTGGCTCGGAGCGGGTCTGACAGCGCTGACCATTCACGTCGCTGAGGTTCCCCCGCGGGCTGGCCGGCACCGGTCCAGGAGCTGCGGACACGCTCGGCAGCCTCTGCCCGGCGTCTGCGACCGCCCGGCTCCTCTCGGGGACTTGCCGGGGTTCCCTCTGGAGTGGGCTCCTCGTCGCCTCTTTGGCAGCGAGCTCCTGCTCTCTTTATGCACGGTCACGGCGTGTGTGAGAGCGGGCACGGTCGGCTGTGGTGGCCGGACCCGGCAGAGAGAGAATAAAGCCCCTTTGGGGAGGCTGCGGTGTAAGGTGCCTCGGTGAGGCTTGGAGGCCACCCCGCCCAGCAAGGCCTGAGGACCCCAGCACCGCAGTCGGCCTTCCCCATCCACTCCGGCTGGGAAGGACTTGCCTCCATTAACCCCGTGGCGTTGCAGGCTTGCCCCTGCCCTAACCTGCTACGCGTTGCCCCTGTGGGTTGTTTCTCATCTCCCCTCCCCTCCAGGAACAGCCCGGTTCCAGCGCTGGAGAGCTGGCCGGTTCAGGCCTGGGCAGGGTAGCCACAAACCAGTTTCCCTGAAGACGAGGAGGGCAGAGTGAGTTCCAAATATGTGTGGTAGCTTGAGGTCCTGGGCAACCTCTTGGGGCTAATACAGATCTTCTATCTGTCCCTTAGAGAATCTCATGTAACCCATGGGTCGCAAGCTCGGGGGAGGGGAGTGGCAAGGGAGCGCAAGGGAGTCTTGGATAATTCTGTCATCCCTGGAGGATTCTAAAGGACAGCAAACAGGTGCAGCCCTCTCTTCGACCCAGCTGCTAAGTTCCTGGGAGGAGAGAGAGTCTCTGTGCTTCATCAGGAAGGCGGCCTGGAGGGGGCGGCCCGAGGTTCTGTTTCTCCTGTTCGCCGTCTTCATTGATGAGCACGTCTTTCTTTTGCCTTCCGAAGAGCCCTGAGCTTAGTTGTGATTTCTTTTTCCTTTTCCGTCTCCACTGGTCCACTCATACTTTGAGTCAAAGGAGATTTTTACTTAGCCAGAGTCCCCATTTCTTCTAATCTACGGTTCGTCCTGCTGCCATGCGTTTATCTCTGCCTCCCCGGAGCGTCTCTGGCCACATCGCCCTCCTTCTGCACATCTGTCACTCCCCTGTGTTGGGACATCAGCTCTATCTGTCTCGTTAGATCTAGAGCCCAACTCCATCTTCATTTTCCTCTCATCTCCTGGGGCTTCTGGCTTTTTGTGGGTGCTGGGGTTTCTGAGGGGAAGTTATATTTGAGTTGAGCGGGATAGGTATCCAGAAGCTAACCTCAGGGCACACTCACCCCTGAAACTTTGTGTCTTCTCAGCCCTCATAGCTCCTCCAACCAGTTCTAACTGCTCCTCATCTTTGGACAATGGTGGCCCTCATAGTGTGGTTCCAGACCTACTAGTAGCTTTAGTATCATCTGGGAGCAAGTTAGAAATGCAGATTGTCAAGCCCCACCCCAGACCTACCGAATCGGAAACTGGGGCAGGCCCAGCCCAGTGATCGTGTTTTCCTAGCACCCGCCTCTCAGGTGATTGTGATTTGTACAAATTCCGGGATCCCTCGTCCTGAACGCAGAGCCTAACCCTGAGCGCCTTCCCGCTGACACCAGGGGGACTTCAGACCCCATTTTCTTTCTTTACTTAAGCTTTTCCCTAGCTCTAAGAAAGACAAATATTCCATGATTAATAATAATAATAATGATAATAATAAGTACGGTCCATTCATTCGATATCTCTTTATTGAATACTCATCTTACTGAGTTGGAAAACAGCTCTTGTCCTCGGTGGGTTAAGAGTGGAGAGAGCAGAGAAACACAAGAATAACCAACTGTAATACAACGTGATAAGTGCAAAAATAGCTGCCTGCCGAAGTGCCCGGGGCACAGAGGAGGGAATGATCCACTCTCTGTGAGGGAGGGAACGAATTCATCAGGAGCGGGATGTGGCGAGAGGAGGGAATTGGGGAGCAAGACGGGCTGTAGCCGCTGGGACGGGATCTCTGGCTTTGCACACCAGCCGGACGGAGAAAGGGGAGGGGGCAGCTGCCTCTCAGGAATGGGCGCGTGGCTGAGCAGAGTTGCCCCCGGTAGCGTTTGGGCTTAGACTCTGGCAGGACCCCCCAGCTTGCAGCTGGTGGGAGTTGGCTTTATTGGAGCATGAACTATGTAAGCTACTTGGGGCTGGCCTCCAGGTCGGTAGCTAAGAATAAGGTGCTGGTGAAACTGTAAGCTGGATTAGCTGCTGTACCGCCCTCTCGCTAGCGTTCAGGTTGATGATTCTCCCGTGTAGAGAAGGGGGGGGGGGCATAGGATGGGGGGGGCTGGGGAGGCTAAGAAATGTGAGCATGGAGACCCAGGTCCTAGGGGAGGGATGATATGCTCAGTGAGAAGAAACCAGAACAGGATCTATGTAGAAGACACTCGAGTAAAAAGCTGTAGGAATCTGGAGATGGCAGCGGGGGACACAGACAGAGAACAGCATATTCTCCAAAAGGCCGGAGGGCTACAGAGCCCAAATGCTTGCAAACTAGAGCACAGAACCACCAGCGAGCACCATGCACATGCAAGTCTATGGGAACAAACTCCTTGGGGTCCCAACGTGGAGATCTGTAATCTAAGGACACCAGTGCCATCTCAGTTTCTCTTCCATGTGACAGCATCTCTGGAAACTCAGGACCCAAAGCATGTACGTCAAAATTTGATTTGGCCAAAGGAGCAATTAAGTGGCTGAATTTATATTTGGGAGAAAGGGAGGTTCCAACCCTATACTTTGTCCCCCAAATGACAGAAATCCACAGAGCGTCTCTAACAGCTGGACCTCGCTGGGAGGTGTCGATTCCTTGCCTGGGCCCCCATAGGATCCCTTGGGAGAACCAAGTTGGATCACCCAAAGGAAGCCAAAGCATTCCATGTTTAGGTTTTGTCTTCTTACGGGGGCCTTGGGGACACACAGCAGTTTGAAGACAGGGTCCAACCATCTGCTTCCTTAAGTGTCCGCTCTTTGTGGAGCACAAAGTCGTAAAGCAGGGTATGAAAACCTCACAGGCCTCCAAGGGCAGCCAGGTAGCAAAAATACGTGACATGTCTGGGAAACAAACAAAAGGGAATGGTGGGGCCTGTGGAGAAATGGAACACGCAGACCCACTTAGAGGAATCCAAAATCAGTTATTTTTAAACAGCCACACTCTTGGGGGCTGGCTTTGGGAGGTTTGTGACTCCTGATAAGAGGAAAAGGGGCCATGGAAACAGAAGGTCAGGCGGGCATGTATGTAGGCGTTATTGTGGGGACGTCTGTGCAGGAAGAGTGTGAGGGCTAGAAGAGTCATCCCAGAGCTAGGAGCCTGGCTGCGGGCGAAGAGCCGCAGAGAACAGAACTGAAAGGGTCCTGTTGTGTGGGCTGCTTCCCTAACCAGCAACTGAGAGTGTTAGGTGATGTAGCTCAGGTCACGCCTTGCCCACAGAACTCTTTGCTCAGGGTGACTCAACTCTGACCTAGAGTTTATTTTTATATAAATATTTACAGAGCAAATTCAAAGAATCTGTTGGGGGTTAGGGGGAATGATGGGTTTGAAACGAGAAAGGGGTCTTAGGCCTAGTGGAAGTTAAGCTCTCTTTCCTATTATAGGAATGAAAGCCCAAATCTAAGGACCCCGGGCCTTGGCTCCCTTGTGCATTCTCTTGCACGTCATTGATGCAACTCCCAGGGAGTGTGTTTTCTCTCTGGGAGAAAGGGGAGGGGCAGCCGATCCTGTCCTTCATGTGGGTCAGGTTCAGCTTCACGGAACCAGTTAATGACAGAAACTAAGTTTTGCCTTTGTGTGCCCGTAGGAACACAGCTCGCTATGCACCCACATCTCACCACCCATGCCTCCGTCCTCCCCCAAAACTACACCAGAGGTGCTCCGTACCTCCTTCCCAGAACCGGAGACGGCCAAGGTCATAGCCCAGACCCTAGGACCTGGTACTAAGGATTAAAACGTATCTTTGTATGTGAGAGGTACTAGGAAAATGAGAAAGGCAGAATTTGGGGTTCAGATAAAGTTATAAATCCAGCCCCCTCCATTCCCTTGGATGGCTACTGAATGCTGAATTACAGGAGAACTTTGGACAGTAGAGCTTTCTTTTCTTTTCTTTTCTTTTTTTAAGTCCCTAGCAGCTAATCTGAAGCTCATTTGTAGGTTTTGAGAAGGACAGAGTTTGTTTGCATAAACGAGAGTCGTAAGTGGCACCTGCAAGCTTACAGGGCCCTGATTTCCCCAACCCGGTCCCTGGAAGGAACCAATGGCGCTGATCTCTCCCCAGGAGCTCGGAAGGGCTCCAGGAAGTTTGAGGATCATGTCAATGTGTGACTAAGAGCTTGTCTCCCCAAATCAGAAGGACCCTCACTCCAAAACCCTGCTCTGCTCCTTCCACCTGTGTGACCTTGAACCGTGACTGAACTTACATGGTGCAGCTTCCTCATCTGTTGAAATTGGGATGATAAAATGGATCCTCGCCCCATAGCTCGTGATGACATGATGCACGTAAGCCGTGAGGACTCATATCACAGCTGACATTTATCAAGCACCTATGAAGTGTTCCCTATCACAAACGAAAGGAAACAAGGGAAGGAGAGTCATACCGTGTCCTCTGAGCTCCTGAGCACCGCATCCACACTTACCTAATAGCGCAGCAGTCTTCCTGGCGTGCTGGTACCTAGGTGTGTCTTAGAGCAGGATCTTGGTCTTTCCTCCCAAATCACCTTCAGGGTACAGCAGGCCATCTCATGTAGAGGAGGGGCTCAGAACAGTTTGTAGAACCTGGGAATCAAAGAACTCTGGTTTATACTCATTACTGCCCAAGGGACCCCATGCTTCCTGCATTACCCTGGTTTACACACTGCTGTCCTGAATCACACTGAAGGCCATCGCCACTTTCAGCCCCGGCTCCACCACTGTCCCTCTCTGGCTTGAGGCCCTGGAGCCCTTCCTCCCCAGAGCGTTGCTCTGAGATGCTCTTGCCTTCCTGCCTCTGTCCACGTATGTCCTGTCCCTGTGCTTCCCCACCGTGGTTTCCCCTCTCCCACTGGGGGCAGGTTTCCATCGGCAGGAAAACCAACCACAATCTTTGGCCATCAGGAGAGCAGAGCACATCTACGGCAGGAGGAGAGAAGGACGTGGTGAGTGGTGGGCTCAGTGGCCCCGAGATGCCCCTCACCCGCCATGTTCCCCCTTGCAGGAGCTGGAGGCCACCCACCACCATGAGCAGCACCCTGTCGCCCACAGACTTTGACAGTTTGGAGATCCAGGGCCAGTATAGTGACATCAACAACCGCTGGGACCTGCCCGACTCTGACTGGGACAATGACAGCAGCTCGGCCCGCCTCTTTGAGAGGTCTCGCATTAAGGCCCTGGCAGGTGAGATCTGGGGAGGGCCAGGAGAGATGCCGAGGATGGTGGGGACAGGAGCTTGTCACGAGGAGTCCTTTAACTTCATTGGAAGACCAACTTTCTTTCTCAGCTGCTGCACTAAAGTGAGAAATCACCCTACGCAGCCCACCCCCCGTCCTCAGCCCGTCCTCAGGGACAATCTCCATGCAGTCCCGAACGTCCCCCAGCCCCCTTCCCCCACGCATAGAGATGCCATGTCGACTCTGGGACTCGGCCGCGTTCTTCTCTGCCCTCAGCTGACCTGCTGGCCTCTGTCCCTGAGTCACGTCCTTAATTCTGTTGCACTCTTTCTCTTGCCATTGTGTTTCCACCCACCTGTCTTTGGCCTTTTATCCCCTGTGTCTTCCTTGATTGCCACTGTCATCTCTCACACCTGTTCTCCCTGCCAGTCCATTGTCCTTTCCGCTCCTTGCCCACCTGTTCCTTCCACCTGCCGCCTGTTCCTCCCAGTGTTTCATCTACCTGTCCCCTGACGCAGGCGCCCTCCGCCCTCCGCTGGTTCCCACAGTCGCCCGGGTTTGCGCTCTGCCTGGACCCTGCCCTCCCCTATGGCCTGGGCTCTCCCCTGAGCTCCTCCAGCACAAACAAACCCGTTGGACAGGCCTCCCTGCGTTCCGGGGAAGAGTTGTCATGGCAACAAGAGTGCAGCTGCCACCTGACACCACCAGCTGCTGGCGTGGGGCTGAGTCACACACACACCCCAAGGCCACCCACCCCATCTGGCCACCCTCCTCCATCCCACCCTCGTCTTTCCCACTGACCTGCTGGCCTCCCATCCCAGAGCAGTGGGGCGAGTTCCCAGCTATTCCCTACTAAGAGGTGGTGCTCTCAGCCTGGGTGGGATGGCCTCCTGGAAGAAGGGAGACCTTGAAGGGGGCGGTCCCCAAACCTGGCCACACTTTTTACAGGGTCACCCAGAGCCATATTTACAAACACAGGTGTCGAAACCCCTTCCTGGACACACTGAACCAGAATCTTTGAACATAGGTTCCAGAAATCAGGGTTTGTAAGCTCTCCAGCTCATTCTTTCCAGTCAACCCAGCCCCAGTCTGAGGGCCCCTGTGTGGTGACCATAGCTTCTGGGGATCCCTTAACATTTTCTCCTGGGCTGTTCTGTTCTTCCGGTTGGGTCTTCAGGCTGGCTTGTGAAATATTCATATCAGTGTTTCTATAGATGAGAGGAGGCAGGAGACGTGGGTCATGGAGAATGTCACCTCTTCGGAGGAAAATTGTCCTGGTGCCCTGACTTTGGATGCACGTAGCCTCTAGAACTGTCCTGATACCTGTGCGCACACGACACGTATTACCCAGGACTGTGGCGATGCCTGTGTCCCCCCCACCTCGTGCTGTCCCTTGGCGTTATCTCCACCTCTGAGCTGGGCTCTCAGAAGAGGCCTCTCTGCGTGGGCTTTGCCTCATGCTGGGCCTCGCACCATTGGGTGCCAAATAAATGCTGAGAACGGAGACAGGAGGGAGGCAGGAGTAGGCTGTAAGGGATGAGAGCTGGAGCTCAGAGAGAAGTAGGAAGGGAATCCAGTAGATGTGCCCAGCGGTGGGTATGCTGGGGGCCTGGGACGGCCTGGCTGGGGAGGGCCTGGCTGGAGAGGGCCCGGCCGGCCAAGGTCAGGGAAGGGGCGGGGACTGGAGGTGATGACAAACAAGTGGGAGGGATAACAACTCCCGGTTCGCACATAAGGGGACCTAAGCAATTTCTCTTTGCTCTGTGAGCTGGGGATCAAAGTCCAGAAGGGGGACCTCCCAAAGTCACCAGAGCGGGGCCATCCTTGTCATACCTGCAAACCTTCAGGAAGCAGGACTTGGCTTTGGGGAAACCTCTGTTGGCCTTTCTGCACTCTTAGGCAACTCAGGGCTTGATGGGCAGGTCTCTAAGGCGCTTCCTCCCCGCAGGGCCTCGCCCTGCCCCAGCCGGCTGCGCTCCGCCTCCCACCCCTCCCCCGGCACTGTCCAACCTGTTTGTCTGGAGTTGCCTCTGTCTCCTCTCCCTGCAGCCAGGTGTGCCCTGCTGCTTGTCCCGGAGCTCAGCAGCTCAGACATCCCGTAACTCCTTTTTCCCCATTTCTTGAAACTTCTACCATCTTTGAACCAAACCCGCAACCAGGACCCCAGCCTCTCAGGATCCCAGGCTCCAGAGGAAGCAGAACCTGCCGCCCTGCCCCAGCGTGGGCAGAGCATGGACGCTGGGACCCAGGCTGTGTAGGAGGCAGCAGGCACCATCATGAATGGGAATGGAGTGAGCAGGTTGCACGGGCATGGCCTGAACGGGGCTGGTGAGTTTTACTATGAGGCTGTGGAAGGGTCTCAGAACCCTGGGGGCCTCCTGCTCTCGCCTGCTGCCTTCATCAACCCCGCTCAGTACGCCAGCGTGCTGGAAGGACGCTTCAAACAGCTTCAAGGTGAGCTCCGCGGGCACGGGGGGAGCAGACAGAGGGGACCTGGGGGCGTGGGAGACGAACCAGAGCCGAGACCGCGGAGTGGAACGTGTGCTGTCACTCAGCGCTTGTGCTGGGAGACAGTGTGCCCAGAAAATAATTACAAGTAGCCAGAAAGTATGCGGATGCCGACAGCATCGGGAAGGCCTGGGCCCACTGGAAGGGACGGTGTGAGAGCAGGAGTGGGTGTGACCGCCAGGCCCCGCTGGGCGCGGCGCGGCGCATGGTGCGGGGAATGCAGTGAGCGAGGAGGCAGCGGGCGAGGCTGTCAGCAGGTCCGTCTGCGCAGTCTCCCTGAGACAACGCGCTTTCAGTGGTTTCCGAGATGAGGGCCTGCTGGGGTGGTTGGGAAAGGAGAGGAGGGGTGTGAGCGAGGCGGCCGCGGGACCCAGGCTTGTTTGTGTCGCCCTGGGACTCTGAGTGGGTGTGTAAATGTGTGTGAGGAGGCGGCGTGCGCGGGAACCCGGGAGTGTGTCGGAGGGAGTCAGTGCAGGCAGACTCGGGTATGTGTGCGTTCGCCTGGCACCAACGTTTCAGCGTATTTCTGGGAGCCACTGTGGTTTGGCGGGGGCAGCATGTGTCTGTGGACGTTGTGGACGCCTTGTGAAGTTACACTTTGTCTCGAGGCGAGGCTCTGCATGTTTTTCTCCTAGCTGCCACTGTTTCCATGCCTTCCCCTTTTATTCTACCTGTGTGCCAAAATGTCCTCACCCCAGTGTGCCTGGCATCAGGACAGTCCCCATGGATCCAGGAGGTCCCCAGCTCAGCCTACAGACCCTGAGAGGAGTCCCAAAGGCACCCTCGGTCCCGCGGGTACTGCAGAGCATGAAGCCGTCCTGTGTAGTTGTTAGGACCCCGAGTTGGCCCAGGTACAGGGGTTGGAAGTAAGAAAGACAGGACTAGGCATGGGTGTGTCGCTAGGGTTTATGGGTGAGGTTCATAGGAATGTGAGATTAAGGGATGAGTCCTTTCCATTTCTGAGATGCTGGTGATTTCTGAGATGCTGGTGCTGTGAAGGAAACACGAACAACTGGGTCCTTGCACGGGGCTCCTCGGGGGGGACTGGCAGAAATCTTAGGGACCAACGCCGCGTCCACAGCCCGAAGCCTCTTCCCTCACTTTGTCATTTATGACATTTTTAATTTTTCTTTCTCTCTGGAACCTAAGAGGATCCCCTCAGCAGCGGAGCCCCTGCGGACCAGGCGACGGACGTTCCCTCACGTTTTCTGGGCCGATTGGCGTCGGGCTCCGCCCGGCTCCCCCACCCCCATCCCGCCATGCGCGTGCGCACACACCCCGTTTCTTGGGCCCACTCTTCTCCCTGTTCCCAGCTTTGAGACTTTGTCTTCCTTCTCAGTGTTGGGATGTGGGTGTCCTTGCAGCGTGCTGAATGGACCGCCCTGGGGAATGGTCCCAGGACAACAAGCCGACCCAGGCGGCCTGCAGCCTCCATAACATCACACCCTCCTCAGGGCCCTCTGGAGGAGCCTCTGCTGTGATTGAAGCCCGCGCCCTCCCCTCTGCCCACGCCCTCCCCTCTGTCCGTGCCCCCCCTCTGTCCGTGCCCCCCAGGGAACAACCAGGCCACGTGCTGGTTACATCGAACCTGTGGAAAGAAACCCGTCAGGGAGCCTTTTCATGCCAGGTGCCTTACACACATTGTCTCATGGGATCGAGGTGACACATGGAAATAGCAAGGAGTGGCCCGTTGTAGAGACGGGGCCGCTGAGGCTCTGATGGAAGAAGTGGCAGCGCCTGTCCACGGTCGCACGGCTGCACCCTCCCCCAGCCCCGCGTCGCACATCCCGCTGCTCCCCATTTCTTCCGGCCGTCCCCAAAGCCAGCTTCTCACTCTCGTGTTTGTCCCTCACCTCCGCTCACGAGCTTGTTCTCATTTCTGTGTTGCCCTGCTGTCTCAGCGACGCGTTTTCCTTTCGGCCATCTGCCTTTCCCTTCCTCCTCCCCAGAACTCACTTCTGGCCTCTCAGGTACCCCAAACCCCCAGCCCCACCAACCGGTGTTCATAAGCAGGTGCACTGCCCTTGAAGGACAGGAATGACCCCATGTTGCCACCACAGATGAGCGAGAAGCTGTGCAGAAGAAGACCTTCACCAAGTGGGTGAACTCACACCTGGCCCGGGTGGCCTGCCGCGTGGGGGACCTGTACAGCGACCTCCGGGATGGACGTAGCCTGCTTAGGCTCCTCGAGGTGCTCTCAGGAGAGACACTGGTGAGCTGTGGGCACGAGGCAGGAGGGGGCCTGAGAACTCGTGGTCAGCGGGGTGTCACCCTCAGAGAGGAGAGCGCCCCCACAGGACGGAAAGCAGTGGCTGCGCCCTGCTCAGAGGGTGGTGGCAGTTTAGAGGCTTTGCTGCGTGGATTAAACGGGAACAGGCTTCATGGGAACGAGAACAGTGGCCCCATTGAAAGCATCGCTGCTCCCACCCACTCTGGGAGCAATTAATTCCCTCGGGAATCTTAATCTGGCCCCCCCAGCCGTGGCTCTGCGACCTCGGGCCCGGCCCTGGGGCCGCTCCTGGGGGGAGGCGTGGGGAAGGTGTGCACAGCAGGGCCCTGGGGAGGCAGGAGGAGGAAGCCCACAGCCCCGTGCCCTTGCGTCCCCTGTCCCTCGACAGCCAAAGCCCACAAAGGGCCGCATGCGTATCCACTGCCTGGAGAACGTGGACAAGGCCTTGCAGTTCCTGAAGGAGCAGAAAGTGCACCTAGAAAACATGGGCTCCCACGACATCGTGGACGGGAACCACCGTCTGACCCTCGGGCTGGTCTGGACCATCATCCTTCGATTCCAGGTAGTGCAGCCCGGCGTCACCCAGCGTGTGCTGCCCACCTCGGCGCTGTGCTGCAAGCGGTCACGGCCAGTCCGTGCTGCCGGCGACACGCACGCGGAGGGCCTCAGAGCTCAGAGAGCTGCGCGGGGCCAAGCGGCCGTCCTCATTAAGCAGGGCCCGGACCAGTGTGGGTGTGTGGTCAAACTTCCGTGGCAGGTTCCCTGTGGCCCGGCCTGTGTCCTGCTCACGGGAAGGTCTTACAAACTGGTCCCTCGCCACTGAGAGTTTTAGAACGACATTTGGCGTCTGGTCACTGGCCCATGCCTCTGCCTCCAGCTCTGCTTTCCTCGAAACGACAGCCTCCCTACCCTTACGATCCAAGTGTCACCAGTCCAGTGTCCTAATGCCCTCACAACTGTCCCGACGTCCCCAAGCGTAACCTCTGCTCTCCTTCCAGCCCTAAGCAGAGCTCTGTCAGCTTCCAGAAACCCAGCTCCCAGAAAACGTCCACTGTCCACCTGCCGTTCTCCACCTGGAGGAACCGACGTCCTTCGCTTCCAGGCGTTTCCACTTCTCTGACTTCCTTCCTTCCCCACTGTGCTGCCTCAAATCCCTGTCTCCCAATGTGGTGTGGTCACTGGCCCAGAGGAAAGGTCGCAGGCTCTGTCCCTGCACCTCAAGGAGTCTAAAGAGTTGTTTCTTGACGTGTATCTCCGAGTACCCCCGGTGACCGCAGGAGCCCCTGCCCGGGGACTGAAGGCCTTCCGTCCTTCCCTCTTAGATCCAAGACATCAGTGTGGAAACGGAAGACAACAAGGAGAAGAAGTCCGCCAAGGACGCCCTGCTGCTGTGGTGCCAGATGAAGACGGCGGGGTGAGGCTGCGGGGAACGCGGCCTGGGGGGTTGGGGGGGTGCATCAGGGCTGTGCAGTGAAGGAAGGGTGGGCTCCCGGAGCCACAAGCTGGGGCTCCTTCCTGGAGCCACAGACCAGGGCTTGGACCTACTCACTGTTTCTACTCCCGGTCTCTGATTATAGCTATCCCAACGTCAACGTGCACAACTTCACCACCAGCTGGAGAGATGGGCTGGCCTTCAACGCCATCGTGCACAAACATCGGTGAGAAGCCAGGGTTAGCAAGCCCGTCGCAGCTGCTAGCGGGCGAGTGACCCAGGGGCGCGCACACGCGTACGCGACAAGCAGAGAGGAGCCGGGGTGTGGGGCGCCGCACCTCAAAGGGCTCCTGGTCGGGGCCGTGGGGGTGGGCTCAGGGAGCCTGGTTCTTGACTAAATGGAGTAGGTGACTGAGGGATAGAGAGAGGGGTGGCTTTGCTTTCCTCTTTAGGCTCTTGGGTGTTTCTTTCCTTTTTTTTTTCCTTTTTTTTTTTTTTTTTTGCTTTTTGGTATGTGGGTAGCTCCCTGACTGGGAATCGAACCCAGGCCGCAGCGCTGACAGCACCAGCGCCGAAGCCTTAAGCCACTACACCATCAGGGAACTCCCTCTTGGGTGTTTCTGATACCGTCCGCATTCCCTCCCGCCCAGGCCAGACCTGCTGGACTTCGATTCCCTGAAGAAGTGTAACGCACACTACAACCTGCAGAATGCCTTCAATCTGGCTGAGAAGGAGCTGGGACTGACGAAGCTGCTGGATCCCGAAGGTGGGCAGAGCTATGTAAAAAAGAGTCCGTGGGGTAGAGACAGATGGGATTTCTTTTGGGAGTGATGAAAATGTTCTGGAATTAGATTGTGGTGACGGCTCTACTAAAAACCACAGAATCCTTTACTTTAAAAGGCTGAATTTTATGGCATAAAAATTATATTGCAATTTAAAAAAGAGCTGTAGGAGGAAAGGCAGCTCTGGGGCAGAAAGAGCCCTGGGATGAGGTTCTGTCCCAGTCCCACCACGGAGTAGCTCTGCGACATAGGGCCAGTGACTTGGCCTCTCTGTGACTCAGTTTTCTCATCTCTAAAACAAGTCGATCGGTCTACATGGTCTCTAAGGGCCCTTCTTATTCCTAGATTTTGGGGTCCTAAATTAAGCTACATGACCTTGAGCACCAAGCACTCGCTTATGGTCCGCTGAGCCTGCCGATTGGCTCCTGTGGTTCCGATCTTAACGCTGATGAGACGGGTGATGGCCACTGGGCTCTCACTTCGTACCCGGCACTGCACCTGACGTACCTGAATTAATTTAATACTCACAACACCCCTGCTGAAATCAGTGTCATTATTATCCTCAATTTATGAAGAGGAGGTGGGGGCCTATAAAGGTTAAGTGTCTGTCTCAAGGTCATACAGTGGGTGGGGCTGAGGTTTGAATTCAGGCCGCGCAGCTCCAGCGCCTGGTTGCTGTCTGGCAGAGCAGAGAGCCTGGGTGCAGCCACAAAAGGGACGGCGGGGAGGGCCGAGGGACTGCCCCACTGAAGTACTCCCTCTTAGGCTCATGGGGCAGATTTGGGTCTTGGGTATTTTCTCCATTTTCCATTCCACCTGTAGCCTCATTTTCTCTGCCCTCTTAGTCCGAATGACAAACATCAACTATCTAGTGATGGAAAGAGGCCCAATACGTGGTTCCTTGGAGAGCATTTGCGAAGCATAGCTAGAATAAAGAACATTGAAGTAAACCTGGGCATCCTATAACCTTCTGAGATGGTTTCAATGGCTCCTTCCGGTCCCATAGTCTTCCCCTCGGGTAGGACGCAGTCTGGCTGCATTAGGAGAACCCAGGGAGTTCAAGTCATCATCAGCCTTGGTTCTTATGGTGGGAGCTGATTTGGCTTGAAGGACATTCACATCCTGGGGTCCACAGCTGAACTTCCAGATTGAGGTCAGAAGTCCTATGACTGTGCCCAGAGATGGCCCCAAGAACTGGCCCCTGTCCCTGTTGCCGGAGCTTACAGGGCCTGTCCCTCTGAACACCCAGGTTTAGGAGGCTTCATTCAGACCTTGCGTCTTGCTGCCCTGAATCTTCTGCTTTCCTGCGCATCTTTCCTACCCATAAGTCCACAATTCACCCTCAAATGGGGATGTTGTTTCTTTTCTTGTCTTGCTTCCTCCAAAGAGCTAATTTTGGTCTCCAACAGGCATGCTGGTAGAACACCTCCTTGGATTTTCTACTCTGCTTGTTTCTAGGAGAGGGGGAAGTTAGCTTTGCATGCTTTCGTCCATATGGTTTATTTGCCATTCTGCTCTGAAGGAAGCTGAAAAGATGTCAGCTTTGTGGGGCTGGGAGGGCCCTGGGATTGGGGGGAGTGATTCAGGGTGAGGCCTGACCCGAGTGCTCCTTTTTCTCAGATGTGAATGTGGACCAACCAGATGAGAAATCAATCATTACCTATGTGGCTACTTACTACCACTACTTCTCCAAGATGAAGGCCCTGGCTGTGGAAGGCAAAAGAATTGGGAAGGTACTCTCCACCACGGGCAGTAAGCATAAAAGCTAGAGGTGGCCTAGTCTAGAAGTAGAGCTGCAGGACTGGGCCAGGGAACCTGTGGGCAAAACTCCACGTTGCTGTCTCGCAGGTACTGGACCACGCCATGGAGGCAGAACGCCTGGTGGAGAAGTATGAATCCCTGGCCTCCGAGCTGCTGCAGTGGATCGAGCAAACTATTGTGACCCTCAATGACCGGCAGCTGGCCAACTCCCTGAGTGGGGTCCAGAACCAGCTTCAGTCCTTCAACTCTTACCGTACTGTGGAGAAGCCACCTAAGTAGGTAGCCCCAGGGCCGCCCCACCGCCCATGCAGCAGGCCTGTCCCGAGCTATGCTCAAACCAGAGGAAGCCTGAATCAGGGTGGCCTTCAGGAGGGAATTTTGGCAGTACATAAATGCAGTGGAGGCTCATTTCCCTCAGCTCACAGCACCAGAAGGAGTTCCCAAATACAGTTTAAAAATAATTACCTGTTTAAAAAACAAAATCAGGCTGTGGAAATGATTGCTATGGTATATAAAGTCAATGCAATCCACTCAGGTGAGGTTACTTACCGGTCCAGGTCCCAGGAAGCCCCTCCCAGCTTAGGGGAAGGGTGAGGGGAGACTGGACCTCCAGCAACACAGGGGTGTAGCCAGTAACATGCACATTAAAAGAGTTACTATTATTTATTTATTTTAGCAATTAAATCCCTTCAAGTGTGGCAATCCTGTCAGGTAATTCTATATAGTGCATGCTAAAATGTCTGCTTTTCTATTATTGAGCTCTTGTGTAGTTAATATGTTTCAGCTCTGAAACTACTATTAATCCAGAAAACATCTGTTTCTGTACATTTCGGGGAATGATTTGACCCAGAAAGTCCTCTTCTGGGCATTGAACAAAGATGTGGCTGCAAGGATGTTCACTGTGACCTTCATAAAAGAAAAATAAGTGTTGGGACAGCCACTGACAATAATGTTGAAGAAATGCATTTATTGCCACGAAAAGATGTTCGCGATAAATAAGTGAAGAAGTAGTTTGTAAAACAGTTCATTGTGGCCGTTGGAGAATCAAAGGCTCAATGTCCAGATTCACAGTTGCCTGAGTTCAAATCCTGGCTCTGTCCCTTAGTGTTGTGAGTCATTAGTCTCCCTGTGCCTCAGTTTTTCTCATCTGGAAAATGGGGAGAAATAAGAGAATGCCGCTAATGGTGAGAACTAAACGAGTTAACGCGTGTAAAGCCCTGAAACCAGGCCCTGGATGCATCACAGTGAGCGAGTCCTCAACAAATGATAGCCGTGGCGATGATACGATCCCATTTGTGCACAGCAAAAATGAAGTCTGTTCATGCCAAAGGGGAACAGCTGTGGTTTCTCTGTGTTTTTTGGTTGCTGAAGAATTACGTTCTTTTGATTTGCCAGTATTTTCTGGCTTATCACACAAAAATCATGTATTGCTTTTATGAGAAGAAACGCAACACAGGACATTTCATTTTGAAATGCAGAGTCCCTGTGCCCCTAGGGGCCTTTGACTCTGACCCCGACCTGGCCTCCCGCCTTAGGTTCACAGAGAAAGGGAACTTGGAAGTACTGCTCTTCACCATCCAGAGCAAGCTGCGGGCCAACAACCAGAAGGTCTACACGCCCCGAGAGGGCCGGCTCATCTCCGACATCAACAAGGTCCACAGCCTCCCTTCCTGTCCCACAGGCATCCTACCCTTGCAACCCCAGCCTGAACACCCGTCCCGGGTGCAGATGTGACTCACACATCCTCTCGTGCGTCCTGCACACCCCCTTCCTCCTCCATCTGTCTCTCCACGTGAGTGCACATAATAAAATTAGACCCCAGTCCCTTACCTTGTCCAGCTGGTCCCTAATTCACTCCCCCTACGTCCACTTTTTTCACAGACAACATTATAAGCTTTCTAAAAGTAATAGGGTTCACCCACAGTCCCCCCACCCCAAGCAAACCCAGTGGTTTCCGTTGTTCGCTGTGTCCCTCTGGTCCTGTCCATAAGCAGATGCGGCTTCCATCTGGCTGCGCAGCACTCACGCCCCGATTTCTCAGGCTGCCGTGTGCAGGCGGCTAACTGACCGCATTCCACAGGCCCACTAGACGGAGCTTCCTGGGGACTCACCATGTGCCCCCAGCCCCAGTGACTCCTCACTTCCCGAGCCCTGGCCCCCTGCCACTAATCCTGTCCTCTCTGCCCCCGACCCCGACCTCGCAGGCCTGGGAGCGGCTGGAGAAAGCCGAGCACGAGCGTGAGCTGGCGCTGCGCACCGAGCTGATCCGCCAGGAGAAGCTGGAACAGCTGGCTGCCCGCTTCGACCGAAAGGCTGCCATGCGGGAGACGTGGCTCAGCGAGAACCAGCGCCTTGTGTCCCAGGTAGAGGGTGGGGGGCTTTTGCCCCATCCAGGCTGGTAGGGAGCAATGAGGGAGCAAATGAAACAAGAAATCCATCATGCAGATAAGACGACCAAGAGTCCCAGGAACCAGGGACCAGGGGCTTGAACAGGAGGGAGAGTTAGTGAGACAGGACAGGCTGGGACAGAGAGGAAGCTTAGCGTTACTTCTGGTGGCGCCCCCAAGGGCAGAGGGGCGAGCAGAGATGGTGTCCCTGGGCTCCCGAACCTCCCCTCCATGCCCCGTGTCCCAGGACAACTTTGGGCTGGAGCTGGCGGCCGTGGAGGCAGCGGTGCGGAAGCACGAAGCCATCGAGACGGACATCGTGGCCTACAGCGGCCGGGTGCAGGCGGTGGACGCCGTGGCCGCAGAGCTGGCCGCTGAGCACTACCACGACATCAAGCGCATCGCCGCGCGGCAGCACAACGTGGCCCGGCTCTGGGACTTCCTGCGGCAGATGGTGGCCGCCCGGCGGGAGCGGCTCCTCATTACCCTGGAGCTGCAGAAGGTGTTTCAGGACCTGCTCTACCTCATGGATTGGATGGGAGAGATGAAGGTACCAGTGGGGCGTGTGCGGCAGACTTCAATGACCAAGGTTGTCGGGGTATGACAGGGAGTACGTTCGCTCACTTGCTCAGCAGATCTTCATGGAGTATGTCCTAGTGCGGGGCCCTGTCCCCAGTTCAGATAGGTCCCTGTCCTCCTGGGGCTCCCATTCTAGTGGCAGGAGGCCAATGATGAAACCATGGAACTATCAACAAACAAAATAGCCGGTGGGCATAAAGCCCGTGAGGAAACCGGAGCAGGGCCATGTGATGGAGTGGTCTGAAAGGCCTCACTGAGAAAATGCCATCCAAGCTGAGCGCAGAATAATGCCAGGAGCCAACATGGGGAGATCTGAGGAGGGAACATTCCAGGCAGAAGGAACAGATAGGCAAAGGCCTGGGGCCTGCACATGGTGGCCTGCTCAGCATGCGAGGGAGGGCCAGAGGGACTGTCAGCACAGGGAGGTAGGCAGGGAAGGAGGCGGCGGCCAGCTCACGGAGGGCCTTACAGGCCTGGTCAAGGGGTTTGGATTTTATTCACAGTAACATGGAGCCCCAAAAGTGATTAGAAGGCTTTGAAAAGAGGCCAGGATTCTGCCTTACGTTTTTAGAAAGGTCACTTTGACGACTGTGAAGAGGGCTGTGGGCAGCCCGAGTGGGAGCTGGAGACCTGTCAGAGGCTGTTATGCTGGTCTAGGCGAGAGGTGGGGATAAGGACGGATCTAGAGAGACAATGCAGATTGCTGGGGTGCTGGGGACCGAGCTGTGACGATAGGAGGGCGGTGGTGGTGCTAGGGCTGAGAAGGTGAGTCAGCAGAGATTCTAGGAACAGCGTTTAGTAGGACGGTTTCCACAGGAGGTGCGTTGAGTACAAGGAGGCCGGAGTGCCAGGACAGAACTGGGGTGTCACTATGTGTGTGAAGTACTAGATACACACCTACGTGGGTGTGACACCTGGATCCCGCCAGAGAGGTCGTGAGGTGCGGGTGATCCAGACCCGAGCGAGCCTAGCGGATGTGTGTGTGGTGGGGCTGGAAGAGGCCGGATGGAGAGGGCACAGGGCAGCTCGCAGATGGCCATTGGCATGCCGCGTGTGCCTGGCAGGGCCGGCTGCAGTCTCAGGACCTGGGCAAGCACCTGGCTGGAGTGGAGGACCTACTGCAGCTCCACGAGCTGGTGGAAGCAGACATCGCAGTGCAGGCTGAGAGGGTGCGAGCCGTCAGTGCCTCTGCCCTGCGCTTCTGTGACACAGAAAAAGGTGACAGCTGGGGAAGGAACTGGAAAAGGGAGGGGCTGGGAAGGAGAGCATTCAGAGCTGAAACAGCAAGACTGGGAAAACCTAGGGACAGGAAGGATGACGGGTGGATGGTGGGTGACAGAACTAGGGAGAGAGGCCTAAGTGAGTCAGGGGCGGGGGGTGGGGTGTAGAGATTCACGACCAGTGATGGATATGGGAGCAGCAGGAGGGCTGAGTCACGGCCCTGGACCCTCCACCGTGCCTTTTTCAGAGTACAAACCGTGCGACCCGCAGCTGGTGTCAGAGCGGGTGGCCACCCTGGAGCAGAGCTACGAGGCACTGTGCGAGTTGGCAGCGGCGAGGCGGGCCCGTCTGGAAGAGTCCCGGCGCCTGTGGCGGTTCCTCTGGGAGGTGGGCGAGGCCGAGGCCTGGGTGCGGGAGCAGCAGCACCTGCTGGCCTCCGCCGAAGCTGGCCGGGACCTGACTGGCGTCCTCCGCCTGCTCAACAAGCACACAGCCCTGCGAGGCGAGATGAGCGGCCGGCTGGGGCCCCTGAAGCTCACCCTGGAGCAGGGCCAGCAGTTAGTCGCCGAGGGCCACCCTGGGGCCGGCCAGGCTGCCGCCCGCGCGGCTGAGCTCCAGGCCCAGTGGGAGCGGCTGGAGGCCCTGGCAGAGGAGCGTGCCCAACGGCTCGCCCAGGCCGCCAGCCTCTACCAGTTCCAGGCAGACGCAAACGACATGGAGGCCTGGCTGGTGGACGCGCTGCGCCTGGTGTCCAGTCCCGAGCTGGGGCACGATGAGTTCTCCACGCAGGCCTTGGCCCGGCAGCATCGGGCCCTGGAGGAGGAGATCCGAGGGCACCGGCCAACCCTGGACGCCCTGAGAGAACAGGCCTCGGCCCTGCCTCCCGCTCTGAGCCGCACGCCTGAAGTGCAGGGCAGGGTGCCCACCCTGGAGCGCCACTACGAGGAGCTGCAGGCCCGGGCGGGCGAGCGAGCCCGAGCCCTGGAGGCGGCCCTGGCTCTCTACACCATGCTCAGCGAGGCGGGGGCCTGTGGGCTGTGGGTGGAGGAGAAGGAGCAGTGGCTCAACGGGCTCACCCTGCCTGAGCGCCTGGAGGACCTGGAAGTCGTACAGCAAAGGTGGGCCCCCTGCAGGCTCCCCCTGGAATGGCCTTGTGAGGTGGGGGCCAGCGTGTGGGGTGGCACAGCCCGCCTTACACTGCCGGCTCTTGCTGTAGCCCTTTGAGTCTGCTTTTTGTTTTAATGAGAAATGCCAAACGTAGTCAAAAGTAGAAAGCATTATGCAACAAAACCCTATATGCCTATCACCCCAGTTCAATGATTGTCAGTATGTTCCTCTGGCTAATTTTCCTTTTCAAAAGCAAACCCCCAATATTATTATTTTATCTCTACATTCTCCAGGATGTGTCCTTTAAGAAATACGAGGAAGTATTCTTAAATATAGAAAATTATTTTTTAATTATGTGTGGACTTAAAATAGCTAAGGCTTTGAAATTATAAACCTTTTAGACAGAGACACTGACCTCTCACGAAGTAGCTTTATTGACAGAATAATAAGTCTCTAAATCATTTAGAAAGGACATTTTTGTTATGGAACCGCAATACCTCTATCACATAGAATGGTATTAGCAATTCTGTCATCCACTATTCAATCCATAGTCATATTTCCTGGTGGTTTTAAAAATGTAATAAAAGATATTTTCTTTTTTAGTTTTCAAGCTAATCCCATGACAGGGTTGGCAAACTACAACCCTTTGGCCAAATGCAGCCTGCAACCTGTTTTTGTAAATAAAGCTTTACTGGAACAGCACCACACTCTTCATTTACATGTTGTCTCATACCTGCTTTTGCACTAAGATAGCAGAGCCAGATACTGTGACAAAGACCACATGGCCCACGATGCCTAAAATATTTACTATCTGGCCCTTCACAGAAAATGTGTGCAGACTCTGCTCTGTGAGAATGTAAAGTGTCCCTGGGAGAAGTTATACTTCTTACTTGTATCAGTTAAACATTTTTGGTCATCGATTCATTTTTAACACGTTTTAGAAGGATGGGACCCTGGCAGGCAGCTAAGGGGTAGGTCCTCAGAGGGACGGGAGGATCCGATAAAGGAAGGGGCCCCGTGCCAGACTTAGCGGACTTGTGCCGCTGTTCTTGACCTTTAACTTTCACATCTTTTTGAGCATCTCTAGAGATGACAGTTTTTCCACTTGTTTGGGGGGAGTTGGGGGCTCCCCCTTGACCCATAGGCACTATGAGCCTTGTAGGTAAGAGGCGCAGAGGCTCCTATAAATAAGCCTCGTGGGGACAGATAGGAGTTCCCGTGGGTATTCCGGGAGGTGTGCATGTGCCTCGCAGCCTCCAGCCATTCATGTCCAGCTCTTCCGCCCCCTCAGGTTCGAGACCCTGGAGCCCGAAATGAATGCCCTTGCCGCACGAATTACTGCCGTGAATGACATCGCAGAGCAGCTGCTGAAGGCCAACCCTCCGGGCAAGGAGAGGATTGTCAGCACCCAGAAGCAGCTCAACCACAGGTGGGCAGGGGAGGGCAGGACTGGAGAGAGGACTCAGCAGGAGGGATGGCAACTGGAAGAAAGTACTGTAGGGCATAGGATGGAGGCAGAAAATGAGGAAGGAAAGTGGTCTGGAACGTGTTGGGGGTAGGGGAATAATGAAAGATGAAAGGGGGCAAAGGTCATCTAAAGAGGCTGGGGCCTGGGCAGGGAGCAATCGAGGAGACCATAGAAGATGGAGCAGGTGGTAGAATATACCAAGGGAGAGAGGCAGGGAAGAAGTTTCCAGAGAATGCCTGGACAGGGCAGGGAAGCTGAGCAATTCCAGACACAGATCCTCCTCCTCCTGTCAGGTGGCAGCAGTTTCGGTCCCTGGCAGACGGCAAGAAGGCAGCTCTGACGTCGGCCCTGAGCATCCAGAACTACCATTTAGAGTGCACGGAGACCCAAGCCTGGATGAGAGAAAAGACCAAGGTCATCGAGTCCACCCAGGGCCTGGGCAATGACCTGGCTGGGGTGCTGGCACTGCAGCGTAAGCTGGCTGGCACCGAGCGGGACCTGGAGGCCATCAGCGCTCGGGTGGGTGAACTGACTCGCGAAGCAAATGCCCTGGCTGC
The DNA here is from genome assembly GCA_004026885.1 of Lyroderma lyra. Classification (NCBI taxonomy): domain Eukaryota; kingdom Metazoa; phylum Chordata; class Mammalia; order Chiroptera; family Megadermatidae; genus Lyroderma; species Lyroderma lyra. The sequence continues at coordinate 120,372 of PVJL010004122.1, forward strand.
TGGCCACCCCGCCCAAGCCCCTGCCATCAAGGCCCGGCTTGGAGAGGTGCAAGCTGGCTGGGAGGACCTCAGGGCCACCATGCGACGTCGAGAGGAGTCGCTGGGCGAGGCGCGGCGGCTGCAGGACTTCCTGCGCAGCTTGGATGACTTCCAGGCTTGGCTGGGTCGCACGCAGACCGCGGTGGCCTCGGAGGAAGGGCCGGCCACCCTGCCTGAGGCAGAGGCCCTCCTGGCCCAGCACGCAGCCCTGCGAGGAGAGGTGGAGCAGGCCCAGAGCGAGTACAGCCGGCTGCGGGCCCTGGGTGAGGAGGTGACCCGGGACCAGGCCGATCCCCAGTGCCTCTTCCTGCGACAGCGACTGGAAGCCTTGGGAACCGGCTGGGAGGAGCTCGGCCGCATGTGGGAAAGCCGGCAAGGCCGCCTGGCCCAGGCTCATGGCTTCCAGGGGTTCCTGCGGGATGCTCGCCAGGCCGAGGGCGTGCTCAGCAGCCAGGTGAGAGCCCAGGGCACACAGTCGGAACCAGGACCATGGGGCTGGGGAGCAGAGCGCAGCGGGTGGAGTGGTTGAGGCAATAGGATGGGCAGGAAAGACATGTTAGAAAAATATGGGGGTGAAAAGAAAAATAAAGGTGTGAACGTAACTTACCGGAACTGACATAAACTGGCCGGTCCTGTAATTATTAAAGAAATGGAATCAATAGCTAGAAAGAAGCTGGAATAGGATTTGGACTGTTAAAGGTGCCCCAGCCCAGCTCCCACACTCGGGCACCTCCGGCCCTCGTGCTCAGAGCTGGGCGGGCTACCCTGCCCCTCCCCGGTCGGGCTCCGTGTCTCAGCTGTGCCCTGCTGGTACGTCCCTTCAGGGAGGCTGAACTGTGCTTCGAGAAGTGAGCACCCTACCTCCCCTCCCACACAGGAATACGTTTTGTCTCACACGGAGATGCCGGGGACACTCCAGGCTGCTGATGCCACCATAAAAAAACTAGAAGACTTCATGAGCACTATGGAGGCCAACGGGGAGAGGATCCGCGGGCTCCTGGAGGCCGGGCGCCAACTGGTGTCTGAGGGCAACATCCATGCTGAGAAGATTCGAGAGAAGGCGGACTCCATTGAGAGGAGGTGTGGTGAGGACAGCGGGCGAATGAGGGGCCTGAGAGGGAAACAGGTGACAACAGGATGGCCTCAAAGATGCAGAACGCGGCGGTCAGACTGGCAGTTGACAGAAAGTAGAGGAGGAAGGACCCAGTGGTCAGAGGGGAACTAAGCTATGGGCTCTCGGGAGTTGTGCCTCCCCCACACTGGAGCAAACTGAAGTCTACCGGGGTAGCCGGACGCTGGACGTAGGACCCCTAGGTTGTCTTGTCGTGCTCCCGGAAGGCACTGTCCCCATAGGAGGAGGACTGAAGGCTTCTGGGTTAGTCAGAAGGTCCCAACCCTTTCACGGCAAGTTCAGGAGTTTCACAAGGGACTGTCATTGCAGACACAGGAAGAATCAAGAAGCAGCGCAGCAACTTCTGGGCCGTCTTCGGGAAAACCGAGAGCAGCAGCACTTCTTACAAGACTGTCACGAGGTGAGGCTCTCAGTTTCCCCATGTCCCCTCCGGCATTCGCCTAGCCAGCCCTTTTCCACAGCGCCCTGGCTCTTTGAGCCAGAATAAGGCCCCTGTGGTGTCATCTGAGCATGTGAACCCCTGCGTGGCTCCTCCTCACATCCACACCTCCCAGCTCGCCTTCCCCTGCTTTATGCCTCACTCTTCCCTCCCTCTGGAATGTACTCTGCCTCTCCCCATCCCTCCTCTGTGTTTGGTCCAGCTAAAACTCTGGATCGATGAGAAAATGCTGACAGCCCAGGACGTGTCCTATGATGAGGCCCGCAACCTGCATACCAAGTGGCAGAAGCACCAGGCGTTCATGGCTGAGCTGGCCGCCAACAAGGACTGGCTGGACAAAGTGGACAAGGTGAGCTGTGTGACAGGACGAGTAAGAAGAGAACCCTTGAGGCCTCCTCTGGGCAGGGTCCTGGTCACAGTGCAGGGGAGGATCCTAGCTTCAGGCTATGACTATTACAGGGTTAGAGGTCATTGGGCCTCCTGCCCCAAACTTCCAAGTTGGAGAATTAAACAGTCTGAGGAACAAACATCTCGGGTCTATGGGACAGTGACTCCAAAACTTTGAGAATGTATGAATTAGTAGTGAGCCAAACTGCAGTTTCGGGTCAATATGATGACTTCCTGAGCCCAAAGCAGGATGACACTCTTCAGGAGGGCTCAGCACATTTCTATAAAGGGCCAGATGATAAATACTTTAGGCTTTGCAAGCCATACAGTTTCTGCTGTGACTGCTCAACACTGCCACTGCAGTGCAAAAGCATCCACAGAGAGTATATGAGTGAGTGAGTGTAGCTGTGCTCCAATAAAACTTTATTTATAAAAACAAGCAGTGGGCCAGATTCGGCCTACGGGCCGCAATTCGCCAAACCTTGCCTTTGAGTCTTGCCATTCCTGGCATTTATTTGGTCTCCCATCCAGCTGTTCCCCAAGAAAACTTAATTTCTACTCAGCAAGTATTCCTGGACAACATTATATGTGCTCAGCATTCTGCTGGGTGCTGCAAGATACTTGAAAAGACACCTTCCTTTCCTCAAGGGCAAAATGGCTGGGGAGTAGAGGAGACTGGTGTATATTCTGCTTTTCCACTCGTTCAGCACAGATTTACTTGGTGCTACTATATGCAAAGCCTGGTATTAGGCACCGAGCGGGGAGGAAGGTGATTCCTTTGCAGGCTCCGCCCTCAGAATGACGTGAGGTATGGGAATCCTACAAGCAGGAACCTCCTGGGCAGTCCACGAAGGACACATAGAATTTGGACACACAGAGAGAATGGAGGAAAGAGAAAACAGTGCAAACAGGAAAGCAGAGGTGTGGAAGTGGTGGGTACCCGTATGAGAGCCAGGGAGTGAGTCCATCTGGCAGGAGCAGAGAATGCAGGAAGGGCCCCATGGAAGCAAAGCCAGCTGGGCCAGGTCATGCTCAAAGCCCTGGTCACCATGTAAGGACTGTCCCTCCGAGTGTGGATTGTGCTGAAGGTTTGTGGAGTTACCCACGCAGTGCTTGACTGATGCCCTTCATCCTGGCAGCCGCATGTCTTGCTTTGCGTTCCTCTGGAAGCAGACCCTGAAACAAAGCTTCCAGGGCAGGCCACTTAAGTGGGGGTGATCGTAGGAAATACCAGGAGGGGAGTGGGGAGATGAGACGGAGCGGGGAAGGTAGCTGGTTCTCTACTATGCCGGTGACTCCAGTGGGCAACTGGGGCTCAGTTCTAATGGGGCGCTCTGGGAGACAGTGTAGAGCATGCATCCAGAGTTACCCCAACCAAAGCACAAGGATGCTGACCGTCTGTCCCCCAACTCCCCGCCTGTCACTGGTTCTGTGGGTAGTAACTCCCTGGCACTCCCAGCCTGCCTTGCAAGCAGGTCAGGAGACCATGCTTCAGTCACCTCCCCAGAAGCAAAAGTCCTCCAGCAGAAAGCCTGAGAGTGGGGAGACAGGTAAGACTCACTTGCCATAGGTCAGGTGGGAGGTGAGGAGCCGAGAAACATGCAATGACAGCAAACAACACGAGACCACATGTGATACAACACTGGGAACCACAGGCACGAGGTCACTCAAAATAGGAGAGATCGCAGGGGCTTCTTAGTTGAAATGAGGTTTGAGCTGGACCCTGAAGGAGGAGTAGGGTTGGAGGTAGGCAGGTTCAGAGGCAGTTAAAAACTATTGAGAAGAGCACGTTCAGGAGAACGCACAACTTGGACTCACTGCCCACACGTCAGATCTCTACTGCCCCTTAGGTCCCTGGAGGTGAGGTTCAGTGGTGTCTAATTCTGATGCTCACGCTTTGTCCCACCATCCAGGAGGGGCGGCAGCTGAGCCTCGAGAAGCCGGAGCTAAAAGCCCTGGTGTCGGAGAAGCTGGAGGACCTGCACAAGCGCTGGGACGAGCTGGAGACCACCACTCAGGCCAAGGCCCGCAGCCTGTTCGACGCCAACCGGGCCGAGCTGTTTGCCCAGAGCTGCTCCGCCCTGGAGAGCTGGTTGCTGAGCCTGCAGGCCCAGCTGCACTCGGACGACTACGGCAAGGACCTTACCGGTGTCAACATTCTGCTCAAGAAGCAGCAGGTGTGGGGGTGGGGGGCTTGGGTGGGGGTGGTGGACAGCGGGGGGAGGGGGAGGGAGCCCGAGTCGGGAGGCCGCTCTCAGAGCCACCGCCAACATTTTTCCTGGCATTTTCAAAGCGATTCCCGTGGGCCACCAGATCCGACTCTGGGAGTGGAAACCACACCCTAACTTGAACAAGGAAACTTGAGTGAAAAGAAGTGTTCATCAGTAAAAGGTGGTTAACTACCAAAAGGGAAACGAAAACTCCAAAACCGGGGTCAGAAAATGATTTTCCGTAAAAAGCCGGGTAGCAAATATTTTGGGCTTTGCCGGTCACACGGTCTCTGTCACAACAATTCAACTCTGTCCGTGTACAGTAAAAGCAGCCACAGGCAACACGTAAAAGAACGCTGTCGCCGTGTGCCAGTAACTTGCATTTACAAAAAACAGGCAGGGGCTGGATTTCCTGGTCCCTGCTCTAAAGACTACAGAAATAGCCAATGCAGGGAGCAGCTATGCCCCTAGGGATGAGGAAGGGTATCCATGGAAGGAAGAAGATGCCCCCTCCCGACCCCAAGACTGTTTCAGACCTCATTCGAGAGGGCAGAAGCCCGTTGGTGGCGTAGAAATTTGCTGGGGTATCACGGGCCCGAGCAGGTCTGAAGCTGGCAGACCGAGGCTGGCCAGCGGGAAGTTGCCACTGGGATGCCAGCAAATCTTGCTGGAAGGTGGGAGCCACCGGGTGTGCTGCACACCTTGGGCAGTTCTGAGAAGAAAAGTGCACTGGAACCATAGGCAGAAGGCCTTCCCTCCTATGCTGTGGTGTCCCTCCACCGCCCTCTAGTGACAGGCCTGCCATTGCACCAGCTGGCAAAGGAGAAATAAGTAGAGTCCACTTCCAACCTGTCCAGAGAAAGATGGATTGGCACTGAGGTGGATTTGGGACTGGGAGGCATTGCTAACTGACACAATTAACATGCCTTCCCCACCCCCAGACTCTTACGTATATTAAAGTTTGAGATCCACTGATCTAGGCCATGGGAGCTATACTTCCCCTGGAGGGAGCCCCGGGATGAGAGGTCATAATGCGCTGGATATTGACTAGTGTCCCCCCTGAGTTTGAGGTCAGAAGCGCAGTGGTAAATCTCCTTCCTCTTCCGGGTTGCAGATGCTGGAACGGGAGATGGCCGTGCGGGAGAAGGAGGTGGAGGCCATCCAGGCCCAGGCCAAAGCCCTGGCCCAGGAAGACCAGGGCGCAGGGGAGGTGGAGCGGACCTCACGGGCCGTGGAGGAGAAGTTCAGGGCCCTGTGCCAGCCCATGAAGGAGCGCTGCCAGCGCCTGCTAGCCTCTCGCGAGCAGCACCAGTTCCACCGGGACGTGGAAGACGAGATCGTGAGTCGCTAACTGGGACTGGGGGTGGGGCAGCGTCATCGCCATGGCGAACTGCTCCTTGACTTGTGCTGGGGAGATGCCAGCAGTGCTGTTTTCTCTTCCCTTTGCCATTGAAAATCAACTGTCCAGGGACATTTGGGAATGTCCTGTAGGTCCCTTTACCCCAGAACCAGAGGTGACCACTTCCCGTGCACACACCAGGAGCCCTAGAAAAGGCTTCTCCCATTGCCCAACCTCTGGCTCTTACTTTGCCCGCTGAACCTCCACTGACACCCCCCTTTCTCATCCAGTTGTGGGTGACAGAGCGGCTACCCATGGCTAGCTCCAGGGAACACGGCAAGGACCTGCCCAGTGTCCAGCTCCTCATGAAGAAAAACCAGGTGAGGCAGAGACAAAAGTCAAAAGAAAAGATCCCCAGAGCCTCCCCAGATGTGGAAGTTGGTTTTGTTTTAAGACCTGGGGTTTCTCTGGCTCCCCTCGAAGCGGTCTGGAATCCCAGGCTTCGGTGGTTGGCCCTCCCGCACGCGGGAAGGCGGGTCCCTTTTGGGTAGGGGATTAGCAAGAGTGTGAGGGGGCTTAGTGTTGAGTTCCTGCAAGGGAGGATGGAGGGTGAGGGGGTCCCTTAGCAAGCCTTCCAGCGTTTCCTCTCGTTGCTGGGAACAGACCCTGCAGAAGGAGATACAGGGCCATGAGCCACGGATTGCAGACCTCACAGAGCGGCAGCGTGCCCTGGGTGCGGCCGCAGCAGGCCCGGAGCTGGCCGAGCTACAGGAAATGTGGAAACGCCTCAGCCACGAGCTGGAGCTTCGAGCACAGCGACTGGAGGAGGCTCTGCGGGCACAGCAGTTCTACCGGGATGCTGCTGAGGCAGAGGCCTGGATGGGCGAGCAGGAGCTACACATGATGGGCCAGGAGAAGGCCAAGGTGAGAGCCAGAGCACAGCTCAGGCTGTGTGGCTGCTTCTTTCCTCCCTGATGCCCTCTGTCCCGTCCCCCAGGACGAGCTGAGTGCCCAGGCTGAAGTGAAGAAGCATCAGGTATTGGAGCAAGCCCTGGCCGACTACGCCCAGACCATCCACCAGTTGGCAGCCAGCAGCCAAGACATGATTGACCACGAACACCCAGAGAGGTGAGTACAGCGGCAACAAGCAGGCCCAGGCCCTGGAGGGGAAAGAGAGTGGTTCCTGAAGGTGCAGGGATTGTGGAGCCTTCTTACTACGTGTGTATAGAACCATCTAGAAAGCTGGAGAAGCAGGGACTTGGCAAGCACTTGGGCGGCTAAGAGGGACAGGACTTTGCAGAACAGGGTGGGACCGAAGCACTGTAACTTAAGTCCGGCGGTGGTTCCCTCCGCCCCACCGCATAGCACGCGGATATCCATCCGCCAAGCCCAGGTGGACAAGCTGTACGCCAGCCTGAAGGAGCTGGCCGGGGAGCGGCGGGAGCGCCTGCAGGAGCACCTGCGGCTGTGCCAGCTCCGCCGCGAGCTCGATGACCTGGAGCAGTGGATCCAGGAGCGCGAGGTGGTGGCAGCCTCCCACGAGCTGGGCCAGGACTACGAGCACGTGACGGTGAGTGCAGGGAGGACACGGGCCACAGCTCAGCTCCTAGGAGAGTAGAGGACCCACTGGGAAACCAGGGCCTCACCCTGGGCGGAGCACCAAGGGGCAGGGGTGAGAGACCAGGCCACGCATGCGCTGTCCTGCCCGGTTTGGAGGAATATTTAAATTTAAAGAAGCAGGCAGAAAGGAGGACGTGGGGCTGCGCATAGACTTGGGCAGAAAGGAAATTACCAATCACTCTTTTCCAACAAAACTGAACAGTATAGGGCATCCCTGTCTGAAGGCTAAAAGTCCCAAGCACCCCCACCGCCTTTCCTTGGGGGCCGGGGTGTCAGTCAGATCCAGGGTCACTGGGAGTCAGCTGCATCTGCTCATAAACTCAGCCCAGCTGGAGAAACATATTTCGGTTCATGTGGCCCAGGGGGAAGAAGTGGGTCTCATTTTGGGGTGAGTGGACTCGCTTGTTAGGCGAGGACTGCACCCACCAGTGTCCCAGCATTGTATGCGCAATTGTTCCCTCCACCAGATGCTCCGGGACAAATTCCGGGAGTTCTCCCGGGACACGAGCACCATCGGTCAGGAGCGCGTGGACAGTGCCAACGCCCTGGCCAATGGGCTCATCACTGGGGGCCACGCCGCCCGGGCCACCGTGGCCGAGTGGAAGGACAGTCTCAACGAGGCCTGGGCCGACCTGCTCGAGCTGCTGGACACGCGGGGGCAGGTGCTGGCGGCCGCGCATGAGCTGCAGCGCTTCCTGCACGGGGCACGCCAGGCCCTGGCCCGGGTGCAGCACAAGCAGCAGCAGCTTCTGGATGGGACCGGCCGGGACCTCAACGCTGCGGAGGCCCTGCGGCGCCGACACTGTGCCTTTGAGCATGACATCCAGGCCCTCAGCGCCCAGGTCTGGCCCAAGCATGGCAGGTGGGGGTAGCTTGGAGGAGACTTCATGGAAAATGGGCAGGGGCGTCCCCTCAGAAATGCCATGTAGGGATGAGGTAGAAGTGCTCCAGGTAAACATCTCTGGCCAGGGGACATCTAGCCATCACTTTCATACCTTTACTGACAAGCATTCTCGAGGGCTGGTGACATTTTCACATGGTCCCAGTGGCTAGCCGCTGGAAGATTCTTCCTGTTATACTGAAAGTCCACCTGTTGGCTAGAGCCGAGACCCACACAGATGACGCGCAGAGCCTTCCTGCAAGGATTTCAACCCAGTGGGCCCCACCCAAGTCCCTTTTCCAGGCTGAAAAATCTCATTGTGCCCCCAACCCTGTGCTCCTCCTACATCTCTGGCCGTTAGAATGGGCAGCTCCTCGGAGTCGCCAGCGCTACCTGACTCTGACCTGGGGCCCTGTAGGTTCAGCAGGTACAGGACGATGGCCGCCGGCTCCAGAAAGCCTACGCCGGGGACAAGGCCGAGGAGATCGGCCGCCACATGCAGGCTGTGGCCGAGGCCTGGGCCCAGCTGCAGGGAAGCTCTGCTGCCCGACGCCAGCTGCTGCTGGACACCACAGACAAGTTCCGCTTCTTCATGGCTGTCCGAGAGCTGATGCTGTGGATGGATGAGGTGAACGTGCAGATGGATGCCCAGGAGCGGCCCCGGTAAGGCCCATGGTGCCCATGATCTCCAGTGGTTGGGAGGTAGTGGCTGTGACAGGGTTGTGGGCAGTGGGTGATGAGGCCTCTGTCCCCTCAGGGATGTGTCCTCTGCAGACCTGGTCATTAAGAACCACCAGGGCATCAAGGCAGAGATAGAGGCCAGGGCCGACCGGTTCTCCTCGTGCATTGAGATGGGGCAGGGGCTGCTCGCCAGGAGTCACTACGCAGCTGAGGAGGTGGGCAGGGCCTGGGCACAGTGGGCCCCCTCACAGGTGGGCCTTCATACAGATTGCTCCTCGGTGTTGTCTTGCTTCCTCTCATTCTTTCTTTGCAAAAGCCCTTCATTCTCTCTCCCTTTGGTGCTGTTCAGGGATGGCCCCATTCCATCCCCACCCCCTCCAGAATTGTCTGCCTCTTGAAATCAGAAATCACGAGCTCCCCTGTGTGAGTCCCCAAGGGACCCTGAAAAGGCCCAGCTGGGTGCTAACTCAAATCTGGGTGCTAACTCAAATCTCTGCCCCACCCCCACCCCCCAGATCTCAGAGAAGCTGTCTCAGCTGCAGACACGACGCCAGGAGACAGCTGACAAGTGGCAGGAGAGGATGGACTGGCTCCAGCTTGGTGAGCGGCTGTAGGGGCCAGGGAACTAGCTGAGGGCACCAGGCCCTGGGAGGAGGGGCTGGGGTCTCGTACAGAGTGAGTGTAAGTAAGTAAGTGGCTTCTAAAGCCAGTAGGACCAGGAGTCCTAGACATGGCATTCAAGGCACCCATCCTTGGCACTGCCTGGCTCTGCCCTTTGCTCCCACTTTGGGGCCGTAGCTTTCTCTGTGTCCCTGGAAATACCGTGGCTACAGTGCCCTGCTGGTACCCACTATGACCTGCCATCTCCCTGCAACCCGCCCCCCTGCAGTTTTGGAGGTGCTTGTGTTTGGGAGAGACGCGGGTATGGCAGAGGCCTGGCTATGCAGCCAGGAGCCGCTGGTGCGGAGCGCCGAGCTGGGCTGCACAGTCGATGAAGTTGAGAGCCTCATCAAGCGGCACGAGGCCTTCCAGAAGTCAGCAGTGGCCTGGGAGGAGCGGTTCAGCGCGCTGGAGAAGCTCACTGCGGTGAGGGCCACAGGACCCTAGGAGTGCCCCGGGTCCCACTGCCCCAGGCCTTGTGCTCTCTCCCGCTTCAGTAAGACAGTTCTCTTCCCATTGCATCAGCATGTGAGCCAAGAGTACCATGGGGTCACCACAGCTTTAGGAGTCACCAGTCCCCCTGAGTGACACTAGGAGACACCACTTCCCCCATTGCTTCCAATCCCTACCTTCTGGAATTCTGTTTGTTCATACTAGAGCTGAGACATTTCAGCTTTCCCCAACCCCTGTCTCCCTTAAATGAGGCCGTCTATGCTCTGACCTCAGAAATTTTTGACAGCTAGAGGAGCAGGAGAAGGAGCGGAAAAGAAAGAGGGAGGAAGAGGAACGGAGGAGACAGCCCCCGACTCCAGAGCCCACGGCCAGTAGGCCGGAAGGGGGCCTGGTGGACAGCCAGGTGGCTCCTGACGCTTCCTGGGACAGGTGAGGGCCGGGCCACGTGGGGGGAGGATGAGGCTGAGCCTGAGCCACCTGAGGACTCGTTCTGTGTCACCTTCTGCCATTCCAGAACCCACCCCCGGCTACCAGCGTCTGCACAGCCAACCAGCATTAATGGAGTTTGCACAGATGCAGAGTCCCCACAGGTGACCCCCGCCGTCCCGGGTGCTCCCATCAGAATGTTAGACCCCGTGGCACATCCTTTTACAGCTTCTTGTTGGAACAGCAGAGACTTGAGCAGGGCAGTTTCCCAGAAGGGCCTGTCAGTTCCTCCTGGAGATATGGGTATTGATATCTGGAGGAACTAAGAGGGGTGTGAGCTGGGTGGTGGGGACTCTGGGGACAGGAGAGGGGGGAGACTCAAAGGAAACTTGGAGGCAGAAAAACTGGCTCTTGGACTTGAAGCTTCATGACATCCAACCTAGGTATCTGCCACCTCATCTTTTGACACAAACGTGGTTTTCCCCACAGGGGTCTGGCCCAGGGGATGAGGCCAATGGGCCACAAGAAGAGAGGCAGACCCGGACACAGGGTTCGGCCCCTCCTGTCATGCCCCAGAGCAGGTCATCTGAGTCAGCCCGGCTTGCCACCTTGCCCCCGCGAGGCCCGGAGCTCTCTGCCCAGGAACAGATGGAGGGAATGCTATGCCGCAAACAGGAGATGGAGGCCTTCGGCAAGAAGGCCGCCAACAGGTACTGGGGCCGGCCCTGCGGTGCCTGTGGCCCCTCCCGGCCCTGCCTTCTGAAAAGGCGGGCCTAGAGCCTCCTCCTAGGTAGAAGGGGAAGGGCTGCCCTGCAGGAGGACTGTCCTCTGGGAAAAGGGTAGGACTCGGGAGCAGAGTGGGGCCTCGGGAGGCCCAGGAGTGTGTAAAGACAATGGGCCTAAAGGCAGGAGTGGCACTGGAAGTCTCAGAGCCCAGACCTCTTCCAGGGTCACCAGCCCCACAAAAGCTGGTCACCTCGTCACCAGCACCATGTCCCTCCCAGGTCATGGCAGAATGTGTACTGTGTCCTGCGGCGTGGGAGCCTTGGCTTTTACAAGGATGCAAAGGCAGCCAGCACAGGAGTGCCATACCATGGAGAAGTGCCTGTCAGCCTGGCCAGGGCCCAGGGCAGCGTCGCCTCTGATTACCGGAAGCGCAAACATGTCTTCAAGCTGGGGTAGGAACAGAACCATGCTTTCTCAATGGGAGGGGAAGTCCGCAATACTGCGTGACCGATAGGCATGAGCTAGGTCTGGAGGAGATAGAGTTACAGGGCTAGGCATTTGGGGACAAAGATGTAGAGGAGGGAGAGAGGGTGGTCCTGGCTGTGTCCCACCCTAAGGGGAGCAAGAGCCTCAAGGCTCAGGCCTGAGGGCTGATGATGTCAGACTGAAAAATTATCCTGGATGGGCTGTCTGAAGGCAGGGTGCTGGCACTCCCTGGCCTCTGGGGATCTCCAGGGGCCTGCCCCTGCCAGCCAGCAAGCAGCCAGAGCAGGAGGCACAGCCTGGGAGGGGAATGAGCTTTCTCTGGTCCTCCGCAGCCAGTCAGGAAGGATTTGCACAGTCCTGGGCCTCTGAGGACTGGGCAGGCCACATCCGATTGGCTCTGAGGGGTCCAGCTGGCACACTCTCCAGCCTGGTCTCTGGGTGATCACGGAGCTCTCTCCAGCAGTGATCGGGCCACTCCAGATTCTCAGCTCTGCCCTGAGGTATCTCTTTCTCCCACAGCTTACAGGATGGAAAAGAATATTTATTCCAAGCCAAGGATGAGGTGAGCTGTCCCCTTCTTGTCCCATGTCCCTGTCTCTGCATTGCCACTCTAGAGCCCTTTGGTTGCATTCCCCTTTCTTCCCTGTCTTTCTTCCTTTAGCATCTCATTCTTTGTAATCCAACAGCCCACAATGTGCCAACCAGATGTTTGCGAAGGCCACACAAACACACGTTCCCTATCTTAAGGGGTCTCTTTCTCCCATGAGATGAAGCATCGTTTCCCTGCTGCCTCCTCGGCACGGCACCCTTGAAGCTGACCCGTCCTCTTCCCATGCCCCCTGTAGGCAGAGATGAGCTCGTGGCTGCGGGTGGTGAATGCAGCCATTGCCACTGCGTCCTCTGCCACTGGAGAGCCTGAAGAGCCAGCGGTGCCCAGTGCCACCCGGGGCATGACCCGAGCTATGACCATGCCCCCAGTATCGCCGGTCGGGGCTGAGGGGCCTGTGGTACTTCGCAGCAAGGACGGCAGAGAACGAGAGCGGGAAAAACGCTTCAGCTTCTTCAAGAAGAGCAAGTAGTTGGGGGCAAGTCTCCCAGGCCAGCTCCCTCCCTCTGTTCAGGAAACTGCCAGGGACTGTCAACAGGGACCACTCTCTTGTCAGGACAACTGCCTGCTGCTAGGGTCTGTTGCCAAGGTCAACCCATCACCAGGAACTGCCTCTCGGGACAAGTTAGTGTTCCCAAGGCCAACCCTTCTCTTCTGCTATTTAATTCCAGACTGGTGGTGGGACCCAGGCAACCCCCAATTCCACTCCCCCCCACCCCTGACTTGTTCCCTCTTCCCCCAGCCTTATGTCTCTATCCCCACCACAGTGAGGACCTTGCCGCGCCATCAGCATAGGCCATGTGGGGAGTGGCTGCCCCTGCCTCAGGGTCATTCTCCCACCACAGCTAGGGCACGACTGGTTCCTTGCCCCTGGGGACCAGCCAGGAACCTCTCAGAGCTGAAGCAGGACCTGGGGGCAAGATTGTCAGATGATGGAATCAGAGATGCCGAAGCTCCCCCTTCCCATCCGTCCTCATCCTCTGACTCAAGCGGCCACTCCCTCTCCAGCGACTCTCGGTGGCTTCCAGATGTGCGTTGTTCAGGGGCAACCACAGCCTTGAGTCTGGCCAAGGAGGTGATTAAAGAGCTCAGCTTCTCTTGCTGCCTCTGGGTGTCTTTGCTTTCCTGACCACAGCTTCTCTGTGCCCGTGTCCTCCCCTTTGGCTCTGGTCTCCTGTGTGTCAGGTTTCTGTTCTGCCCCCAGCCTCCCAGCCCTCAAAGAACCACATTATTTTGAGAGTCTCCCTACCTTGGTCTCATTCCCCCATGATAATGACCTCTGGTTTGCTTAGTTGATGAATGTCAAGTCTCTCTTTAGACCAAAGAAGTTCACCAGAGGTCGGGATGATGTTAACAAACAATAGTCATGTTAAAAAGCAGTGAACAGCTACTTCCCTGGGGCACAACTTCCTTTGCTCGTGATTTTCTCAACTGTTTTCAAAAGTGAAAGACTAAGAGCATTGCCACAACCTAGGTGGCTCCCACGGTCTCAGCCACTGCTCAGCCCGTCAGTGAGGAGTGGAGCATACTGGGGGGTGATTACTGACCCCACCTTCTGCCTCATCCCCAGTGGGGAGAATTAGGGAGTTAACACAAGGATCAAGTAAGTCAGGTTCCCAGTCTGCTCACCAATAGAGTGATAGCACTGGGAAGCCACAACGTGCACCCTAAGTGTGTGAATACACACACAAACACACGCAGGAGAAAATAGTCAAGATCCAGTGAAATAGAAAGGCTTCTTCCTTGTCTCTGGGTTGGCAATTGGAGGTTTCAAAGCAATAGTCTTTGCCTTGGTGTCCTCCTACAATAGAAAAGCTTTGTTCTTTCCTTGTCCTCCACCCCCACCCCGACACACACACACACACACACACATTTCTTTTAGGGGCTCAGAGAAGTTCTTCCCAGGAAAGCAGCCCTATCTTTCATGTACGTGTGACTATCAACCATGACAGAGACAGGGTCAGGTGTGTACAGGCCCAGGTCTAGGACAGCACAGCCCCAGAAGGGCCTCCAACCGTGAGATCTGGTAGACCAGACAACCCACAGAATAATTACCCTTCCCTTAAGAAAAGCAGATTTAAAAATATCCACTGTATACCTGTAAATTAATGTAACCAATCTGTCATGGGACTAAATGGAATAATACGTCAGCACTACAACCCTGCCCGTCAGGTATTAATACAACTGTAAAATCTCCATGGTGTGAAGGAAGGGAAAGTCATAGGTTGTGGTGTGTTCAGAAGATCTGGGTATTTACACTTCAAGATGGCAAGCCTGGGGGTTGGGGGGAAAGCAATAATTGGAAGTTTTAGAAGGAAATGTATGTGGAGTGAGAAATTAGTGGAGATGGGGTTCCCTGGTGGTGTAGTGGCTGGGCTTTGGTGCTCCCTCTACCATGGCCTGGGCTCGATTCCCGGCCGGGGAACAAAAGAAAAAAAAGTACAATAACGTAAGTACCACAAATCAGTGGGGAAATATGGACAGATAAAAATGAATTAATTATTTAAAGAGAAACATGTTTTCATTCTTACCTAACCACCCCCAAGGGTGAACTCTAGATCTCTGCTGCCACATGCCACTCATGGCTGCTGAGCACCTGAAATGTGAGATTTACTCTAAGTGTAAAATGCTCACCAGATTTCAAAGATTGAAGAGGAAAAAAGATATTTAAAATATCTCATTAATAATTTTTACATTGATTATATGTTGAAATGTTTTAGCTATATTGGGTTTCAAAAGTATTGAAATTAATTTCAACTGTCTCATTTTGCTTATTAAATGTGTTCACTATAAAGAAAAATTTTCAAGAATTTTTATAAGAGTTTATTTGAGCCAAAACTATGATGTAGGCTGGGCAGCAAGATCTCAAATGCTTCCTTAAAAAATTTAAATTGAGGAGTTCCCTGGTGGTGTAGTGGCTTAAGGCTTCGGCGCTGGCACTATCAACACTGCGACCTGGGTTCAATTTCCAGCCAGGAAACTACCCACATAAAAAAAAAAAAAAAAAAATTAAATTGCATACATGACTCACATATTTCTACTTGGATAGCACTGCTCTAAATGGACTACAGACCTAAATGTAAAAGGTAAAAATATTAATGTCAATAGAAGAAAATATAGGAGAATATAAGTGCAACTCAGGGGGATAGAAAAGGAAATCTTATACAAAACTTTAAAAGCACAAACTTTAAAAATTGATTAATTTGATTACATAAAAAAATTAAGGATTTCTGCTCAATGAAGGGTACCATGGACAAAGGTGGAATAATTTGGTGGAATGAGAGGAGATACTTGAAACCAATAAGAAATTAATATCTAGAATATACAAGAATATCCTGTAAATTGACAACAAAAAGGAGACTGCAACCTAACAAGAAAAATGGGCAAAATATATGAATAGGAAATTCACAGAAGAGTAAATCGAAAAAACTTAACAATAAGAGACACTTAAAATCATTAATAATCAGATAAGTGCACATTGAAGTAACAGTGATATATCACTTTATATCAGACTGGCAAAAATTAGGAAACTGGATAATGTCAAATATTGGCATAGATGTTAAGATACAGGGTTCTTCACACGCTGTAGGTGGGAGGGTAGACTGGTACAATTTTTCCAGAGAACTGGCCACCACTTAGTCAAGTTAGTTCCATGTATACCCTATGACTCAGTAACTTTGCAGTTCCACCCCTGGGTTTATACCCTCCCAAATTCTCACATGGATCCATTAGGGCCCTGATAATTAATATAAGGATGTTAACTGCCACCTAGTTTATAATGGTGTAGAGTTGGAGGCAACCTGATGTCCTATACCGAGAGATGGATAGGTAAACTAAAAATATGGTGGTTGCAAACTATGGAGTATAACTCAGTGGTTAGCTATCACATAGCACTTAATGAAAAAAAAAATCAGAAATAATGAGCCCTACAACACAATTTACTTAAAGTAATTTACCCAAAGGCATAATCAGTGGACCTTGTTTAGGCCCACAGTAGAAGAAACGAACTATAAAAAGACATTTGCAACAATCTAGGAAAACTTTGAATATAAATATTAGATAATGTTAGTGTAGCATAGAGTTGATGTTTTAGTGAATTCCTTATAGGCCAAATGACATTATGTATCAGATTTGCTTTTAAAAAACACCAGTCCTGGCTCTTGAGCTATTTACCTGGTCCAGCCTGCTTCTACCTCTTAGGAGTATACTTTACCTTTTAATAAACTGTCTGTTTGTTTCACCTTATTTTCCTTTTAATAAATTACTTCTTGGTTTCACTTAAAAAAAAAAAAAAGCCAGCCCCCATCCAAAAAATGTAGTGGGGCTAGAAGAAATATCAGCAAAATGTTAATAATTGTCAACACTGGGTAAAGGTCCATAGGAGTTCATTCTAATATTCTTTCTATGTATGTCTTTTTTAAAATTTTCACAATGAAACATTTTTTAAATGGAAAAAGCAAATATGCAGTAAAAGACGTTTTGCAAGAACACAAAATAATATACTTTAAACTCATTAGAATGGTTGTCTATGAAGAAAGGGGAGAGGAGAAAGGAATGAATAAAAGTAGGGAAAAAGAGGGAAGGAAGGAATAAAATGGTGCAGTCAGAGCTAGGTAAAGAGACAGTATAAAAATAGAGGAGGAGAAAAGGATGATGAATGAAATGAAAATTTTAGAAGGGTGAAAAACTGTTAAAAGGACATCAGTTTTGTGACCTCAGAAAATTCTGGGAATTGAAGAGGATAACAGAACCCAAAACACAGTGTATCAAGATGGGTTGTAGCAGGTTCAGATTCTCCATTTGTGAAGTCGGTTTAGTGAAGATGAGTGAAAGCTATTTCTGAAATGGGCGAGAAGGTCCCTGTATATATTTTAAAAGTCTAAGTTTAGAGAAAAACTGGAAATGGCCAAGAGAAGAAGGGAAGAGGAGAGGTAGATAGAATTAGGTGGGAGATAAGCATGAGTTTTTAAAATTGCAAGGACGGTGCCTCTTCTAAGAGAAACATTATCAAAGTGGCTGGAGAAGAAGAGGGCAGCCTCAGGAAATTTTGCCTGATGATATCAGAGAAGCTTCTATGGAACCACCGCAATGAGGAATGGTGACTGACAATCACCCTGGTATGCTTTACTGAAGATAAATTCAGTCCGTCAATCTCTATAAGGCGTCTATTTGTTCAAGGGTGACAGTGAGTAACCCACCTCAAAGCTTCCCTTTTGCCACCAGGAGGTGCCCTTGAACCACAGCTGAATTTTGAGTGCTAGAAAGTGCCTGGGGAATCAGTTTGCCTAGCCCTCCAGCAGCTTGGCGAGGAAGTGGAGACCCTGTCCCACACCCAAATGAAGGAACCCGTCTGTGCCTTTGCACCAAGTATTCCTGGGTGAGCTCACATGGACCAGGAACTGTGAAGGACACACAGTGAGATCTTATACTCTAGCTAGAGAGAGAAAACCAGCCCATGTATATGCACGAGCAAACAAAACATGACTAGGGGTAGCCTAGATAGCTAGAGCTATCCCAGCTCAGCCATCTTTGGTTCTGTTTCCTTACCAATGAATAACATGTTTGCAATGAAAACATTTTAAAGTATGTTTAAAGCTCTATAAAAAGTGGCTAGGTTTGCTTAAAATGTGGTGCATCTGTATTTCTAAACTATTGTCCCAAGCCCGCTAAAAAAGCTCCCTTTTAGGGGAGGGACTCTTTGTCATCAGCTGCCGGCCTGACACCGAGCAGGCCCTACAGCACCGTCCATTGTGATGGTTAGTGACATGCCGGCCTTCTGCTTTCACCAAGGCACTGTTTGCGTCGGGAGCCCTCCTGACTCGCGAGCACCGACCCTCCTTTTCAGGGTGGTGATTG